>PVIH01004678.1:0-135799 GCA_004025045.1 Sigmodon hispidus | reverse complement strand
TATATAATTGCCATATTTTACACGTGTCTACCTCTGTCTAAAATATTTTACACATTGATATATATTAAATATATTGTCATTTCCATAATACAATTTCTACCTCTAATTATTTATGATAGTCATAACATTTGTTATACCATACACACAAGTTGTTTTATATAAATCTATTTAAATATATTTTTATATATAATAATATATAGTTAAAATATTGTTGCCACTTAATAAAAAACATATTTTAGTCAATTTTTCTAAGATTGTTATACTTAAAATTATTTAAAAGAGCTATACACTCATTTTAAAATGCCTATTTTTACAATGTTAGCCTCACTTTCTTAGTTGATTAAAATTACAAATTTTAGTTACTCAAATTTATCACCTTACAGTCAAGATACTCAGACTTTTCAAAAACATGTCAAAATATACCAAATAAATAGGTGTCTTCAACCACTTCATAGACCAAAAAAATATAACATTCAAAATTTCGTTATTTCAAATTTAGCCTTAAGAGACATAACAACTCCTAATATCACCATTCTTTTCTCAAAGTAGTGTTAAACATCACAAACATCTTACAAAAAAATTGTCTTATTTAATAAATAATGGCCTAAAAGACAAAAGACTACACTTACGCCCTCTACTGTCAACGTGCTCACTGTCCAAAATAGACCTACAAAATAAAAAATAAAAACTGCCAAAGCCTGCCTAGCCAAAATAAAACAGTCCTACCAAAAATACCCTGCTTCTATAAAAACTTGTCAAATATTATGGGCCAATAGCCACAAAAATAGATGCTCCCGTTACACAAAAAAATAATAAATGACTGTCCAAATAGTTAACTGTCGTTGTCTTCTCCTATATTCTAAAAGTTACTTCATGCTTCCAACTTTAAATATATATTTTCCTTCTCAAGTCTTGACAGTGTTAAAAATTAAATAGTTAAAATTATTATTACTTCACATTCCAACAAAAACACTCAAGTCTTAAAACTCTATTATTTAAAATAAACAGCTTTAAAACAATCCCTATACATTTTTTTTATATCAACATTTTAAATATTAAATTACACCTTATAGTTGTTTACTAACAATAGTTTAACCTCACTTATGTTAGTTCCTTCCTCTTTCCCACACACTGTCTTATAATAATTCCTATAATATATAGTTTTATACCTAATTTAAAACCTTCCTATTTAGACAAAATAAAAAAATATAACAAAAATCACAACGGCTGCGCGAAAAAATCACAGCGACTAAGCGCGACAACAACAACAACAAACAAAAAAAAAAACAAGACTTCCGGCCTGGCGCGCGCTGGCGGCGCGCGGCTACACACAACAACAGCGACAACAAAAAAAAAACCAAAAATTCCGGCCCAGCGCGCTCAACAACTACATACAACAACAGATTCAGCGCGTGGCTAAACTCTCTTTTGCTCTTTTATAACAAAATAAATCTTAGTTAAAACATATCAATTAATAACAAATTTATTCCACAATAGTTAATAGTTGTGGGTCACCTTGTGGATGCTGGGAATCAAATTCAGGTTGTCCAGAAGAGCAGTCAGTGTTCTTTAACAGCTGAGCCATTGCTCCAACCCTGGTAACTTTTTCCTTTTTTTTTTTTTTCTGAGACAGGGTTTATTTTTGTAACCCTGGTTCTGGGACTCACTCTGTAGATCAGGCTGGCCTCCAACTCAGAGATCTGCCTGCCTCTGCTTCCAGAGTGCTGGGATTAAAGCTCTGACAGTTTTTATTCTTAATGGCTCAATCCCCATTACCATTCACATAGGAGAAACAAACTATTAAGAGCAAAATTGCAAACCAAACAAGAACAGAAATGCAGACAGACTCAATAAATGCCACTTTCTAACTAACCACCACAGAAGAACATAGCAGGAAAAAAAAATCTTAGAGACAAATTTATATCATGAAAGTAGAATTACTCAATTTAGTTGCAAGATCTTACACTGTAACCAACTTTGCTTCATTTCAGGGATGCAAGGTGGATCAACATAACATCAATAAATGTAATTCAGCATATAATAGATTTAAGGACAAATAATGTGATTATTTACTTAATGTAGAAAAGTCTTTGAGGGGGTTAGAGAGGTGACTCAGCAGTTAAGGGCATTTGCTGTGTGTCAGGGTGATTATGAATGTGGCCCAACACAAATTTGTAAACTTACTTAACATCGTGTGTGTGTGTGTGTGTGTGTGTGTGTGTGTGTGTGTGTGTGTGTGAGAGAGAGAGAGAGAGAGAGAGAGAGAGAGAGAGAGAGAGAGAGAAAGAAATTATTTCTTAGTTCATTTTTAGGTTCTTAAGCATGAACTTCATAGATGGCAGTGTCACCTTGCAACATCCAAAGGCTAAACATGAGAGTAAGAAGACCCTGAGCTCATGGATCAGCAAAATTAACATTGTGAAAATGGCTACAATACTAAATGATCTACAGTTTCACTTCGAGCCCTATCAAAAGTCCAATGACATTTTTCACAGAACTCGGGAAAAACAATCCTCTTAGCCACATGGAAGTGAAAAAGGCCCCAAATAGCTAAGTCAATATTAGACAGAAAGAAATGCTGAAACTGTCTGTCACAATACCTGATTTCAAATTACACTAGAGTCTAAGTAACAGAAACTGCTTGGTAGTGGCACAGAAACAGATACATAGGCCAATGGGCCAAGAAACACATCTACATAGCCACAGCCACCTGATTTTTGACAGATGTGCCAAAAACATGTTTTGGAGAGAGGATGACCTCTTCAACAGATGGTTGAACAACAAACGTTATGCCCAGACTCGAGCCCACCAGAAAGTCCACCGAGCAGGGGGAATCCAGATGCAAAAGCAAGGTGTGTTAGTAAATAGACAAGCCAAGACAGGGAACCCATCCTTGAGCTCTCCCCACAATGAGACCAGGAGGGGCTGCTGAGGGGAACTTAACAGCGGCTTTTAAAGGGAAAAACCACAGTTTGGGGTGACTCCAGTACAAGGTTGTCTGCTGACAGTTAATCTAGGGAATTTCTCCTTGAATCTGAGCCCAAGTGTGGTGGTGGTGTATTTAGACTAGAACATTTGGTGGTTGGGTAGCAGGGTCAGGGTGTTTTGGATTCCATAGTCAGAACTTAGGTCATGCTGCCCTTTTGTGAATAACAGTTTTTAGTAACTGAGTGGGGGCTCTTTTCAGGGCTGTCTGCTTAGTTCAGCATAGTTCTCTAAAATGGAAGACTCCTTTTAGTTCTTCACTAAGAAACCTGGATAGCTACAAAGAACAAAGCTAGATCTGTAACTCTCCCCATAAACAAAATCAGTTTAAAATGCATCAAAAACTTTAATGTAAGACTTGAAATACTGAAACTACTAGAAGAAGCATTGGAAAATCATTTGAAGATAAAGACATAGACTTCTTAAAAAAAAAAAAAAAGACTCTTGTTACTTTAAAACTTGTGTATGGGTTGGGGCTGGAGAGATGGCTCAGAGGTTAAGAGTGCTGAATGCTCTTCCAGAGGACCTGAGTTCAATTCCCAGCAACCACATGGTGGCTCACAACCATCTGTGATGAGATCTGGCACCCTGTTCTGTACACTGTATACATAATAAATATTAAAAAAAAAAAGCTTGTATATGGCAGGAATTAACAAATGTAGGGCTAGTTAGAGAGATGGATTAATGAGTGAAAGTGTGAAAGGGAGGATTGGAGTTCCAGTCCCCAGCACCTTCGTGAAAGCTGGGCCTGGCTGCATGTTCCAGTTAGAGATCATGATCCTCCAAGCATAACTCTCATCTTCATTAGATTAGCCGCCTGTGTTAAAGAGTCCATCACGGCCAGGCTTGTCAACTGCTGACAGTTCTCATAGGAGGGTCACTGAACCCTCTCCCAAAATTCCAATTACTCCCAGACATTTTTTTGTGATTCTGCCCTCGTTGCAAGTGACCTCAGCCTCTTGAGAGATGCTGGAGTATGTAGTAGGCCTAAGATGGTTAACTGAGATGGGAATTCATCTATGAGGTTGTGGGGAAGCCATCATCCATGCTGAATGAAGTGGGCTGCTTTTGAGGTCACCCAGACACCTCTTCCATCTCTGTAAGCAAGCTCAATAAACTCCAGTTCCCCAGGGTGGACTTGAGCAGAATAGTACTTTGGCTTGTTTAGGGGATCTTATGAGAAGGATGTAGAGGCTGTTTTTCACCAGGAGAGGAATTTTCACAGCAGTGCCTGTAACTCCAGCCTTGGAACAGAGACAGGTGATCATTGGCTAGCCAGCTTCACTGAAAGTGAACTCACATGCTGTGAGTGACACTGTCTCAAGAGAATAAAGTGGAGAGTGACAGAGCAGGGCAGAGGTCTTCCTCAGGCTTCCTCAGATGTGCATGTGTGTGTGTGTGTGCATTTGTGTGCACATGTGAGCACAATTGACAAATGCAAACGCAGAAGCAGAAGAGAGCAGTCGCCAGAGTGAAGGGACAGCTGGAAAGATGAAAGCTTTTTTTTTTTTTTTTTTTTTTTTGCTTACTAGGCATCTGACAGTGAAATCATTTCTATATGAGAAACTAAAGCAATAAATAATCCAAGGAATGAATGAGGAAGTGATTTGGATAGTTTTAAAAAGGAGGCCAGTAAATATATGGGGGGGGGAGTACAACATCCTTAATTGTCAGGGGAATGCCAGTTAACCTTGTAGTTAGAATTGCATTTAATAAAATGAAGCCAAACAAACAAACAAAAACAAGCAAAGCTAGGCATGGTGGAAGTGGAGGTTGGACAGTTCCATGTCATCCTTGGCTTCATAATAAATCCAAAAATTAAAATAAATAAAGGTAAATAAATCTTTTTTAAAGGGAGGGAGAAAAGAAAATATAATAAATCCTGGTAGGCCTATACACTGTTGGCAGGAATTTGAACGGGTGCAGCCTCTATGGCAATCAGCATGGAGGTTCCTGAAGAATCTGAAAATTTAGTTGGATGTGGTGGTGCATACCTGTAATCCCAGCACTTGGGAGGCAGAGGTGTGAGCGTTTCTGTGATTTTGAGGCCAACCTGGTCTACATAGCAAGTTCCAGGTGAGACCCTGTCTCAAACAAAACAAAACAAAAATCCCAAAAGCCTAAGAACTATTGTATGATCCAGATATACTACTCCCAGATATATACTCAAAGGAATCAGCAAAAACCAAAAATACTGGTACATCCATGTTGCAGTTCTTTTCCTGGTAGTCAAATATGGAACCAACCTAAATGCTGAAAAGTGGATGGAGCTGTAAATCATCATGTTAGCCGAAATAAGCCATAGTCAGACAAATATGTTTTGTCTCATATGTGGAATTTAGATTTAATTTTAACAACATATGTAAGATGGAAATAGAAGGGCTCCTGTGGTGGGGATAGAACTGAGCCTGAAGGAATAGGAAGAATGTAACAGAGGATAGTGATATGGAGAGAGGGGTCAGTGGCTAAGAAAGGATAACAGGGACAAATACCAGGTTTATTCTCATGAAGAATCTGCATTTAAATATATTTACATATGATGTAAAGGAAGGTGGGTTATTTGCAGGAAAGATGAACAGAAAAAGAGGAAGAGGCACATTAGAGTAATGAGAGATTGGATATGAGTGGGAAAATGAAATGTATGTAAAAATACAATGAAAGCCACTAATTTGCACACTAAAATATAATTTTGCAAGGAATTACTAATTAAAAGTCATGGTATCATATTTAAATTGGAGACTTCAATGAGTGCATCTATTTAACATGTAGTGTATATAGTTAGTGTGTAGTTAGGTTGGTAGGCAGATGATAGCAATCTCTATAAACACACTCACTCAGATCTTTGTTTCTAAACATGATTCTCCAATAAAAGAAAAATAAGACTTTTTTAAAGACGTGGCCTAATACTGAGTCAAGGAAAATATGAGGAGCCTAGAACACTGGACAGTGCAAACATTGAGGAAATGCCCTCCTAAAGTGAAAAAAAATGAGGGAATTTCAAGGGAGCATTTTGAATGAGTCCCTAGTGACTAAAGGTGGAACAATTTCAACTAAGAAATAACAGTCTCTGATTCTAATCAAGAGTATAAAGTAAGTATATAGGAGTCCATGCTGACATAAGAAATTATTAAAACATAAATGAATGGGAAATAAGAGATAGGTCTTCCTTATAAAGAATACTAAATAATAAATGTAAAAATACTCCCATCAGGAGACGGAATTTAATCCTCTCCTAGAGTGTGGACTGGATTTGTAGCTTGCTAGCAAAGAATAGAATATGGAAAGGGAGCTTGAGACTCTGTAGTGGAGGAGAAACCTGCCAGTCAACACCTGAACCAAGATCACCAATCACATCATGTAGCTAGACACAGCAGTGCCTACCAGCAGCCCTGTTCAAACTCACACAGTTGGGACCAGTATGGACAACAAGGCAAAACATTGTCTCCAAGACATCTGGGGACTTTGGATGCTGATATGATGTAACGACAAGGGCACATTTTCCTGTATTCTGCCTCAAAACCCATAAGACTCATCTAAGCATCAGATAACATCAGACAACCTCACACTGAGGAACATTCCAGGTCTATCATGTAGCCCTGGATGTTATGGAACTCGATATGTAGATCAGCCCTGCCTTACACTCACAGAGACTCACCTGCCTCTGCCTTCTGAGTGCTGAGATTGAAGGTGTGCACCACTATACCCAGCCAAGCTTTCTTTTAAATAACAACGTTCTAGGTTTTAAAGACTACAGCTCTGATGATTCTTATTTAATCAAATTATGGAAGATGGATGTGAACTAATAACACCTCAAAAAATAAAAACCAAAATAGGGGGCTGGAGAGATGGCTCAGAGGTTAAGAGCACTGACTGTTCTTCCAAAGGTCCTGAGTTCAATTCCCAGCAACCACATGGTGGCTCACAACCATCTATAATGACATCTGATACCCGCTTCTGTCTCTGTATACATAATAAATAAATAAATCTTTAAATAAAATGGAGTACCTGTGTCTGTCAAAGCACAACTCTCTGAGGGTTGCTGGCATGTCTTAATTTTATATATCCCATGGTGATGGAAATCTCATGATAAAAAGAATGTCTGTTTCATAGAAACTGTTCTTCCAAGCCACATTCATTGAAATTATTGTCAGAGCACATGTAATTTGTCACAGTTAAATAAAACATGAAGCCTGACTATCAGGCTTCCTGCTAGGTGCTGTGGGAGATGCAGCACCCAGAAGTTATTCCTCATGGTGGAGACTTTCTTTCTTTTTGTCACTTTATTTTTTTTCCTTTTTCTTCTTCTTTTTTTATTATTATGAATAAAGAAGTCACATTTTCTATCCTTGTATATTCTTATTCAAGGTTGCTTCCCCCTCCCACCACATCAGGTCATTTTCTCTTCTCCACTGGTGGAGACATTCAATTAAGTTGGAAAAAGTGAAGCCTAGCAGCATGGGATTTAACAGAACAAGACAAAGTGGAGTAGTATAGTTTACTCAATGGACGGGATGTTGCAGACACTCAGGGTGTCTTTTCAAAAATGAACAGAGCTGGTGCTAGTAAGGTGGCTCATTTGGTGGAGGTGCTTGTCAACCAAGCCTGAAGTTCTGAGTTCAATCCTTGGGACCCATGCAGCACAAGTGTTTGCACGTGCGCATGCGCGCGCGCACGCGCGCACACGCGCGCGCACACACACACACACACACACACACACACGACTGAATTAATATGATTGTTTATGTGGGGAGATCTGTATGAAACCTGATAGATGGACAGACTCAAGTCAGTGGTAGGGAAGCTTGGTGCATTAGCATAAAGTACACTCTTCTGAATCATCAATGCAAGATTTTCCTGGACGGGGAGGCAGGATGGAGATTAGTATGGTTGGCTTCCACTGTCTTAAATGCAGACTCATTAAAGGTCATGTGGAAAAAAGTTTAGCTAATTTTTAGGAAGAACGGACATTCCTTAGAACTGGAGTTATAGGTGGTCATGTACTGGAACTAATATTGGGTCTTCTGAAAGAAGAGTGTGCATTCTTAACCATGTACTCCCTAGCCTCTCATGTGTGGTCTTATAAACCTTTCTGGCTACTTTCCCAGCTAAAATGTCATATCTGGTTGCTTCCTGACCAGTTTTCCTGCTAACTCTATCGCTGGCATCATGAGCCCAACATTCGCTGCGTCTGGCCTCATTAGTTGGCTCATGTGGGTGCTACCGGCCAGGTTCAGAATCTCTGGTTGCCGTTTGAAAGTATGCAGAACAATTTCCATATCTGCAAAGTGGGTCACTTGGAAGAAAGCTCAGTTCTGGGGACAGTCTGAATGGTGTGATTGATTCAGGACAACTGCTGCATCAGAGAGACACCGGAGCAGATGGGTTAAGCAACCCACTGGAAAATCCATTTAATGAATATGATGCTTAAGGTAAGAGACATGAGTAGTCTCATACTATTATGTTGGAGATGATTCATTGCCTTCAGTTCATTTTCCTATTTTTACAGTCCTTCAGAATAAAGACTCTGTATTACCAAGTGTGGAAGTACACAATTTGGGAAGCAGAGCAGCAGGACCATGAGTTTGGGGCCAGTGCAGATTATATAATGATACATTGTTTCAAAGCAGACAAATAAACCAGCAAAAATGCTAACAAAAGAATGTGTTAATGTGTTATTTATTAATTCTTTTGTTTATTTCTAAAGGATATTTAATTCATTCTTTGGGAATTTCATACACTATACTTTTACCATGTCCACGCCCTCCCCCCCAGCTCTTCTTAAACCCATCCCATACCTCCCTGCCCACCCAACTTCAGGTCTTTTCTTTTTTAACCCATCAATTCCAATTCGTGCTATCCAAATATTCTTGGGTGTGGGGGGGGTCATCTCCTGGAGCATGATCAATCTGTCATGGGCTACACTCTTTTAAGAAAACAGACTCTCTCTTTCCCAGTTGTTGTATTAGGTTCTGGCCTGGTCTTTCCCGGCCTGGACCAAAGGTTTAGGACCTACTCTCAGCCCCACTTAACCTCAAATAATCACACACAGGCTTATATTAATTTTGTGCTGATCGACCTAGGGCCCAGGCTTGCTAACTCCTTCATCTCAACTCAACCCATCTTGTTCAGCCGTGTGGCTTGGTACTTTTTCTCAGAGCAGCATTTCCTCTGCATCTCCTGGCAGCTCTGGCAACTCTGACCTCTGTGAATGCTCTGAGATGTTCCTGAGTTTTCTTAGCCTGATAGCCCCGCCCATGCTTCCTGCTTGCCTTTGGCCAATCAGCTTTTTATTAAACCCATAGGCGGGACAAATATTTACATTACCAGCATAATCCCACTACACCCAGTAGCTATCAATTGCCAATAACTCCTCAGATAGAGTAGGGCTCTGGGACCACTTCCCAGCTTCATGCTCACTTTTGTCTGGCTTGAGTTCGAATGCAATTACCTGCTGTGTCCAGAAAACACTGTTTCACTGTAGTCACCCACTGCCTCTGGCTCTTTGTTCCTCCTCTGCAATGATCCCTGAGCCTTGGGAGGAGCAGGTATGATAGATGCCCCCATGTAGGACTGCCACTCCAAAGCCTCTTATTCTCTACACCTTGACAAGTTTGGGTCTCTTTGTTGCCACCTGCTTACAAGAAGAAGCTCTTTTGATAAGGTGGAGAGATGCACTAGTCTATGAGTATAGAAATAAATTATGTCTTGGTTAATAGCAGTGTGTTTGCTGGGCATGGTGGCATATGCCTTTAATCCAAGCACTTAGGAGAGGCAGGCTGATCTCCGTGAATTCAAGGCCAGCCTGGTCTACAGAGAGAGAGTTCTAGGACAAACAGAGATACACTCTGTCTCAAAAAAAAAAAAAAAAAAAAAAAAAAAAAAAAAAAAAAAAAAAAAAAAAAGTAGTGGGTTGTCCCCTAGGCCCTATGATTTGTCTTGTCAAGGTTCTTAACCCTGATAGTGGTGCTAGATATCTTGTGGTGTGGGCCTTAAGTCCAACCAGAAAGTGTTGGTAACTCCTATAATGTCTGTGTATCTAATTCTCCAGTTGATGGACATGTCTCACCAGGACAGTCATTACTAGAACTTGCAGGACTCACAGCCGGGTAAGATGATAATTTCTTTTCCCCTCTAATAGCATGCACAGCACCTTCCAGCACTGTGAAAGCTAGTCAGTGAAGCTTGATATTTTTCCATGTTCTATGACTCAAGAATGTGGTGTCATCAGCAACAAGGTATTACCATCAACTCCTGCAGGGTTAGCAAGAGCAATGGTTGCAGCCTGGAATGTTTGAGGGTCTGTGGGATTCTATTGGCTAACAACTCTGATTTTTGGCACTGGTTTTTATTTGCTAGCCTGTGGTGTCTGTCTATTTTTCCTGTTATAGGGTAACTCAATTTAAACTCTTTAATATATTTATGTTTTAGGATGTTTCTACTGTAGTAAGTTTCCATATGACTTTCTCGAAAGGTCTTTAGTGTTAAATACCCCTCTCTGTACTCCCTCCTCCAGCCTGCCTGATATCCCTGGGCCCTAAACTTTTTGTGTAGCAAAATGACTTTGAAGTTCTGATCATCCTCTCAGGTGCTGAGATTATAGGCACGAGCCCCACACCTGGCTTATGCATGGTTGGGAGTTAAACCCAGAGTTTCATGAATGCACAAAAGCACTCTACCAACTGAGCTACATCCATACCTTATTTTCCAATTTGTTGATGCTTAATCCCACTCCTATACTTTGGAAATATAATGTGCATTCTAATATACTCTGAACTGGTCAAAATTAACCTGCTACTGTTTGGGTAGCATTTGTCTCTGAAGTCTCAGTGTGTTCTCTTGGGAATGGCCCAGCCCTCTCTGATAGAGAGAAAATGAATCGGTCACTTCTCAAACCTAAATTAATTCAGTCATTTTCTTTCCTTTTTTTTTTTTAAAAAAAGTTTATTTATTATGTATACAGTATACAGAAGAGGACATCAGATGTCATCATAGATGCTTCTGAGCCACCATGTGGGTGCTAGGACTTGAACTCAGAACCTCTGGAAGAACAGTTAGTGTTCTTAACCTCTGAGCCATCTCTCCAGCCCTAATTCAGTCATTTTCTTGTGACAAGTGCCCTCTACTACAGTTTGAATGTAGGTTATTCCAAGGTTTCATAGACCAGAGGCATAGATACCAATTAGATGGTATGGAGAGGTGATAAGCTGTGTAGAGAGTTCAATGACTGAAATCCCAGCGTCTAAGTAGCTGAGGCCAGAGGATTCCAAGTCTCAGGCCAGTCTAGCCCATAAGCTCATGTTAAAAAACAAAACAAAGCCAAACAGAAATAATTTTTTAAAAGAAAGAACCTATCATACGGTGGTTAGATCACTGCCCTCAGAAGATGGTGATAGAGTTCTTGTGGGTTAGTTCTTGCAAGAGTAGGTAGAGGTCAGAACCCTTTTTTACTGAGATGGCACTGAAAGTGAGGAGGGGATTCTTGCCCCTCCCAAGCCAGAAGCCAAATCGGAGGAACTGAAAGTCAAATAGGCAGAACTGAAAGGCATCCATCACCTTGAGAAGACCCTCAGGTCACTCACCTCCAGAGACTCAATATGACCCAAATACCATCTCAAGAGCGCCTCCAGGAGAAACTAGCTTGACCAGGGTACCCAAACCAAATCCCTCCCCCCAACACAGCTCTATGAAGAACACAGATGACAACACGTGTGTGCTAACTGTGGGTGTGAAGGCACCAAGGTCCAGATCAAACAGACAGTGAAGAAACTCTACTGCATTGATGTTCCCAAAGTTAACACCTTGAGAGGGCCTGATGAAGAGAAGAAGCCGCAAGCTCCATTAGCTTCTGATTATGATGCTTTAGACATTGTCAACAAAATTAGGTTCATCTGCGCTGAGTCCAGCTGGCTAATTTTGACTACACATTCTTTTTTCACCATAGCAAAAGAGTAGTTTGGCACCAAGTATGTGATAAAGCATGGCCAAACCTAGTTGGGGCCACCTAATCTTAGCTCATTAGCCTTCAAAACTGTGAGCTCATTTAAACTCTTTATAATTACTCAACTACAAGTATTTTTATAGTAACGAAACCTGGACTAAGGCAGCGTCTTAGCTGATCTGTCCATTTTATCTCCATCCACGATGTCCTCCAGCTACTAGACTACCAAAAAGAAAAAGAAAAAAAGAAAGAAGTAGAGTGTGGTGGTGTGTGCCTATCATCCTGATATTTGGAAGATTGAGACAGGAGGATTGCCAAGTTCCAGCCTGGTCCACATAGAAAGACCATGTCTCAGAAAAGGAGGAGAAGGAGAAGGATGAGGGAGGAAGAAAGAAATCACACAGTACAAGCCAGCTGATATGAGAAATACAGGGCAAGAAGGCGGGGTGCAGATGGAGCTCAGAGATAAAGGGAGGGACAGAGGTGGGAGGAGAAAAAATGTAGGCAGGAGGTCATAAGGTCATTATAGGCTGGGAGTGAAGTTCAGTGGTAGGGCACATGGCCCTGTGCTTAATCCCCGATACCCAAACCAAATGTCACTTATTTCAAGTGGTGAAAAAAAGAGATTTTTTTTTTTTTTTTTTTTAAGAAAGGGCACATTTCTCAAGAACACCATGAGACCTTTGCAGCATTTCTAACATTTCCATCTCTGGTTCAGTCAAGAATAAGAAGACAAAATACAAAGAATCAAAGAAGACATAGTTCAAGGACCAGAAAGAAATTATGTGAGTGCTTCTCATTTTATCATATCTTGAGAATATAATGTTAAGACTGGAGATGTTGTAGATCAGTTAGAACACATGCTCAGAAAGCTAACGGCTGTATGTTCATGCTCAGCATCAAAATAAGTAAATAAGTAAATTAGTTAAAATTAAATAAAAAAGAGGGCTGGAGAGATGGCTCAGCAGTTAAGAGCACTGACTGTTCTTCCGGAGAACCTAAGTTCGATTCCCAGCATCCACATGGCAGCTAACAACTGTCTATAATTCCAAGATTTGACACCCTTAAACAGTTACACATGCAGGCAAAACACCAATTCACATAAAATAAAATAAATATTTGAAAAAGTTAAATAAAAAAGAAAAGAAAATCAAGGGTTTACTGAATTACTGCCAAAACAACAATATAATATGAAAGAAAGGGAGAGCTGTGACCATTACACAGATAACTGATAATTTTAAAAAGAATGTGAGCAGCCAGGCTGAGGTGCTGAACCATCTGGTTGGTCAGCATTTTGAGCAGCTGAGAATAGATAAGGAACCAGCATAGACTGTAAGGCAGAAGCCTTGTTTCCTAGATCCTTCGTTTAAAAAACGATACATTATATCCACAAATGAAAGAAGATCATATTTTGTCCCACGACAATACAACTTTTCTTGTTGGGAACATAAATGTAACCTGCTTGTCAAAAAGATTTGCTGGGCCAATGCAGAATGTAGGTCTCTGTCTGCAAAAGCAACTTTATGATTAGACAGGCTCAGAACCTGGTCCAAATGCCATTCTTTTTTGGTGATGCCTTGGGGGCATGTTTTCTACCATTTGTGTTTAAAAAAAAAAAAAAAAAAGGAGATGGTAAGTAATTATTTCCTAAAAGATACTACCTTCTGGGGACTGGGAGATGGGTTAGCTGGTAAAACATTTGGATACTGCACTCCATGAAGTACCTGTATCCTCCATATGCACACTGACTAAATGATAAATAACTGAAAAAATCAAACAAATAAAATGTTCACAAAAGAAGTCCCCCCAGGATGCGATGCTGTTGGGATGTGTAAAATGGACTAAAGAAAGGCAAGATTGACACAGGTTCTTTCCTGCCCAAATCTTAGGGTCCCCAGGGGAAGGTTCAGGCACTGGTATTTTTAAATTTTAAATTGTCAAGTGGAGGGCCTTATACCCCTCACATGAGAGTTTGGAGCGGGCATGTTTTCCACATACTATGGGCTTGGTTTTAGTCTGTGGTGCTGTTGAAGTCTTCTGGTCACTGAGGAGGTGCCCCTGAAGGGACTCTGTCCCTGCCCCATCCCAGCTTTGATGAGGTGACTTGCCACAAGCAACGAAGATAAATGATCATGGACCAAAAGCTCTAAAAGTGAAAGACCAACAAACTCTTTTTTCTTTATACGTTTCTTTTTTTTTTTTTTAACTTTATTTATTTATTTATTTGCCTTGGTGTTTGCCTGGAACTGGAACTACAGACAGTTGTTAGCTGCCATGTGGGTGCTGGGAATCGAACATGGGTCCTCTGGAAGAGCAGATGGTGCTTTTCACCGATGAGCCATCTCTCCAGCCCTCTTTATACGTTTCTTATCTCAACTATTTGCTATAGTTAGGGGAAATGGAGCAACATACCCTGTTTCTCCCTGGCGAGGAGCCACTTCTGTGATGGCTAATTTTGGTTATTGATTTGACTGGATCATTTAATCCATCTCCTTGCAATGGGTATTTTTCACATCTCCACTTCACAAAGAAAGTAGAGATTCTAGAGACAATATAACTGCGTGGTATAAACTCCAACGTTCATGAAATAGCATGGTGATTCTCACTAATACCAAGCTCATTCTCATTCTCTCACTCTGGTAATGAAAAACCCAGAGTGTAAGGAAATAGAATGTATAGTCTTTTAAGATATTTTAAAACTCTATTACTGTGTGAATGTGTGTGTGTGTGTGTATGTCCAGAGGGGTATGTATCTCAATATGTGTGTGCGTGTGTGTGTGGTCAGAAGAAAGCTCTATGGAGTCAATTCTCTCCTACCTCTATTTTTTTTTTTTTTTAAATTTATGTGTATGGACGTTTTGCCTGCATGCATGTCTATGCACCACATGCGCCCTTGATGACTGAGGAACCCAGCAGAGGGCGCTGCATCCCTTGGATCTAGAGTTACAGACAGTTGTGAGCTGCCACTTGGGTGCTGAGAATTGAACTTGGGTCCTGAGGAACCCAGCAGAGGGCGCTGCATCCCTTGGATCTAGAGTTACAGACAGTTGTGAGCTGCCACTTGGGTGCTGAGAATTGAACTTGGGTCCTGAGGAACCCAGTAGAGGGCGCTGCATCCCTTGGATCTAGAGTTACAGACAGTTGTGAGCTGCCACTTGGGTGCTGAGAATTGAACTTGGGTCCTCAGGAAGAGCAGCCAGCGTTCTTCAGTGCTGAACCATTTCTCCAGCACTGGGATTTGGGATTGAACTCAGGTTATCAGGTTTGCAGGTCATTAGGTTTGCAAGGCAAGTGCCTTTATGCACCATGCCATCTCCCTAGTCCCAATAAAACACATCCTTCACAGTAGCAACTATGGCACAGCACAATTAGGGCCCCTGGCTATATGTCCCACAGCTACACCATTGCCACACGGTATACATAGCTGTCATGTCATCGCTGGCTAAGTTATGACACATCAAAAGGTTAACAGTCAAAGTATGGATGATCAGAGTATGGTAATGGGCATTTTACAGGTTCTGGCTGCTTTCCACTCTGGAATTCTCCACTTGAAAGGACTTGGGAAACTTGTTTGTTATGACACTATCTCTCAGAGCATAGCTTTTATACTGAATCCTCTTTTTCCTGACCAACAAGGCCCCTGATCCAGCTACGTTTGCTTACTCGCCCCGCCCCCAGGCCCCGCCCACAAACACCGCTCCTCCCCTTCCCTGGGGAGGCCCCGCGAGAACGAGGGGGCGGCGCCCGAAGGCCCTGGGAGCCCAGGGGAGCGCGGCGGGCCGCCAGACACAAAGAGCGGCAGAGGGACGCGCGATCGGGAAGCCCACCGGGATCGCTCTGCAGTAGGCTCCGTGCGCCTGCGTCGCGGACTCTGCGTGCGGAGAGCGGAGCCTCCCACTCTCCAGGTGAGTAGGGCGTAGGAGAGGAGCTGAGGGGAGGGGAGCCGAGCGGGGCCGAGGGGTGCCGAGCAGGGCCGAGCGGGGCCGAGGAGGGCCGAGCAGTGTCGCGAGGGTCGGCATCCTCGTGTTGCCGCCAGTACTTAGCGGATGCCTGGAAAGCGTGCGGGTGCGCGCTCGGGAAACCTCATCGGAGTCCCGCTACTTTGGGGCGCTCTTCGACTGGGAGGGGTGGTCGGTACCGAACTCAGCGTGGGGTGCCGCCGCCAACTCAAACTTTGACAAACCCGGAGCGCGGGTTGCATGGGCCCGCTGCGCTTCCCGCCATCGTCCTCTTTGGACGAGGAGAACCGGAGCGGGAGGCGAGCCCGGCTGTGTCTGCGTCCACCAATCCCCCTGGAAAACCCCGGGACTGTGCTTGATTGGGAGCACCTGCTGGCCTTGTTACTGCGCGTCGGTCTCTCCTGTGCCTCGTGAAGACGTCCTAGTGATCTCTGGTTGTATTATCAGTTTGCACTTGGTTGTTGAAAACTGGGACACCTCTCTGGGGCGGAGAAGCCAGTTGCATCTGTGTCAAGGTCGTCCCTGGCTGCGCACCCGTTCTGCTACTTTGTTGTTAACGTCCAAGACTGGTCCATCCGTATAGTAGAGTGGCAGAGATCCCGTGTTTGGGTTCAATTTAGTTGTCTTTAAATTCACAGATCCCACAGTGGGAGTCCAGGTCATGGTTTCTCGCGCACGCACTTTGTCAGGCGCTCTCTGTAGCTGTATGTATGTGGTGGAAGTGAAGAGTGATGCACTCTCTCTTCCCTACAAGATTTAGTCATACTTTGGAACAGGGAAGGACCTGGGCCAGATCAGGCCGGTGCAGAAGGTCAGCTGATGCACAATGCAGATAGCCGAAAGGGACTTGTGAAGATGGTGTTTCTTCTTAGAAGCTTGTAACTGAGATCCCCAGGTTTACACTACCTTTAAAGCAGAAAAAAAGAAAAGAAGGAAGAAATGAGTCTGTTCAACAGAACACTAAGTCAAGAAGTTTATGAACTGTGTACAAAAACGTGTGTATGAGAAGGAGCATGCCGGTGAGGCAGTTACGGCAGCAGCCAGCTTGCCTGGTCTGTTCATTTTACATGTTAGTGGCTTAAACTACTACAGATCAGACTAGTCTGTAGTCATTTGCCAGACACTAATGCTTTAATGGAGAACAAACCACATATGTGAATGTGGTCCTAATAGGAACTGAAAAATTCCTATTAGGCATGTCAACCCTGTAACCCTGTCATGTTTGTTACATCCTAGTTCAAGGAACTGCTGATATTAACAGTCTAATCTGCTAGCTTTGTAAGAGTTATTGCATGCAGTTAAGTGTAGTGTATAATGTTTACTTTTGGGGGTGCTAGGGATGGAGCCCACGGTCTCAGGTATGCCAAGCTCTACTGCTGAACTACACTTCCAGTTCATAACAGTAACAAGCATAAGCAACTCTTACTCGGTTATGTATTTACTGTAACTGTACTTCTGTCATGACTTTAGTTTTACTTAAAAAAAAAAAAAAAATTCTCTGTGGCCAGTAGCAGCCACATCTCATGTGTATGGAGCTGTATTGAGAGGCCTCTCAGGTGATTAACTTTTCCTAGCTATGTTAGTGTATGTGCATGCTGTGATATTAGCACAGTGATGAATTTGCCAAATGGCTCGTTTCTCAGTATGTATCACCATCATTAGCAACACCAGTCTTCATATGGTAAAGAAAAGTAGGATCTCTGTTACATCAGATGGAGACTGTAAAATTGGAGGATGATACTGCTTTTTTTTCTTCCAGAATGAGAACATAGCCTTCTCCAAAAACATGAACTTCAGATAAGAAGTAACAATACTGACTTAGAAAAAGAACACTTTTTAAAGGAAAAGTTAGGATTTAACTTTTAAAAATCTGTATAAATATATAGAAAAATGGTTTTTTTTCTAACTCATTTTACATTGCAATTTGAAAGCATGTTAGGTCCATGTTAGGACATGGGTGGGCTGGGGTCATTTGTTGACAGCCAATCCTTTAGAATTTGCATCTTTAGAAATGTTCAGTAGAATTCTAACAATAAAGTATGGGTTTGGATGTTATTTAGTGGGTAGACCTCTCTAAATTTTCAAGATGTAACATTTGAGACTTGAAACACATGAGGATCCCCTCTGGGTGCCTTCTTCCCAGTGTGGTTACCTGCCTTTGAGTAATGCCACAACTAGGCAGCTGTTAGGCACCTCTCCTTTTCCTGGCTCAATAAAGATCTTGAAGCAGGATATAAAATCTGGGGCAGTGTCCTGGCCTCACACTTGAGCTCAGACTTCCTGCCCTAAAGACTTTTCTCTGTCTGAATTTTGTTTCTTTTCTGCTCATGGGTAGTTGAGCGGCAGTGACTCTAGGTTTGGGCTTAACTCAGTCCTTGGCTTCAAATATGAATTAGAAATTCAGGCTCCATGCCAGAAATTTGGCTGTTCACAGCAGGAGGCAAACACTTTGGATCAGACTCCACCTGGAGCTGTTGGAGGGTGACCACGGTTGCCTGCTTAGCTCCATCACCCCCATCCTTCTAGGTGACCTTGAGACCTCGACATTCTGACAGCTCTGAACCAAAACCAACAGAAGTCTTTAAGGAACTGGTGAACTGTGTGGAGTATTTCTCCCATTTGTGGGACTCTTGCATCTAGCCCTGCACGTTCCTTTGTCTCTGGTACAGATTCACCTGCTCAGACTTCAGTGATGGAGAGCCTGTGAGGCTTCTTGTCTCCCAAAGGCTGGTGTGGGATCTCCCTTGCATTCAAGTCATGTTTTGTTTTTGGAAAAAACCCAGAATCCTCTACATAATTTTGATTGCTTGTTTAAAAAGAGTGCCAGAGTGTTTTTGCAATTTTTTTGTGCATTGTTTTCTATCTCATTAGAGAAAAGTAGTGTTTTCTTTTTTGTGTGATGTGCCACAGACTCTAAAATCGCACCTGCTTCAGGTAGTAAGCAATGATTTTGATGAGTTGGAGTTTCACTAGGGGTGAGTGTGTGTGCGTGTCACTGTCTATTATTGAAATCAAAAGCTCTGACTTTTTAAGTCTCTTAAGAGTTTTGCATATACAAATGTATGTCAGTTAAGATGTTTTAGCTGCCAGTGACTGGAAACCTAGTGTAGTACAGTGTAAACAAATTGGGAGGTGACAAGACCTCTGGGCATCGGCTGTGGCCGAGCTTACTTTCCTCACCGACTTGCTCCTCTGTGAATAGCATTGTGCAGGCTAGGTTGTAGAGGTGCATCATTTCTGCAAAGAGAGAGTTGGCTTCTCTAAGATCAAGGAGTTTGGTTGAAGAGATGGCTCATTGATAAGAGTACTTACTGCTGTCCAGGAGGACCAGAATTAGTTTCTACTACCCAGGTCAGGTGATTCACAGCCACCTGGCACTCCAGCTCTAGGGGATCTGATACTCTCTTCTGGTTGTCTAAGCATGTGCACACTTACACATAACACACAAGTAGTAAAATAAATCTTGAAACAGAGAACAAGGAGTGGAATCTAGTTTATGAACCATCAGCAACAGCAGGAAAACTTAAGTGTTGTGTCAATACAGCCCAGTGACCCTGAGAGCCTGTGTGCTTGTGCGCATGTGTGTTGAGTCCTGCATGGCTTGACTTTGGAAACCTGACTGGGATACAGTAGGGATGAAGAAATGACAGACAGCCACACAGAAAAGCTGGGACTGGGTGGGATGTGCTCACTCTGATGGACACACCTACTACAATCAGAACCAGAAGGAGGAATGTAATATGAGGTTTTTGTCTGACCTAGCTCTAAGGACCTGTCTGCTGCTGCTTATCTGGACCAACAATCCCAAAGTTCCAAAGAAACACACAGATGCTTATATTAATTTCATCCTGCTTGGCTTATGTCTCAGACACATTACTAGCTAGCTCTTTCATCTTAATTCAACCCATTTTCATTAATCTGTCTTGTCACGTGGTTCGTGGCTTACCTATTTTGTTACATCTTGTATCATGGGCGGCTGGATTGCCTCTTTCTGACTCCACCCTCCTTTTCCTAACTATGCTCTGATTTCCCGCCTACTGCTACAATACCTGCCTTGGCTGAAGCAGTTCCTTTATTTAAAGAATGATATTCCCACATCAGAGGGAATACCTAGTCTCTGTAGGAGGTCGTGGTAGGGGCGGTCATCCTGGAGGAATGGGAGGAAGCTGTGGTTGCTAGTGTTTGCACACACTGGCCAATCTTTCTAAACCCTTGCACTGGAGGAGGCTCTGCCATGCTACTTTGTCACCTGAGTAAGACTTTGCCGTGTTCATGTTTCTGAGTCATTGGGGTCTTTGACATGAACATGCCCAGGTCAATAATACATATTTACACAGGGCTTCGTCTACTTGTGTGTGGGGTGTGTGTGTATTTCTTTTTTTTTTAAAAAAAAAAAAACTTTATTTATTTATTTATTTATTTGCCTTGGTGTTTGCCTGGAACTGGAACTACAGACAGTTGTTAGCTGCCATGTGGGTGCTGGGAATCGAACCCGGGTCCTCTGGAAGAGCAGATGGTGCTCTTAACCGCTGAGCCATCTCTCCAGCCCTGTGTGTGTATTTCTTAACAAAAATTTCAGGACGATCAGAGTAAAGAGGTTAGTATTGATAAAGCAGAAAGATAAGGCAGAGTCAAGTGATGCCCCAGTAGCAGCTGTATATGTGATTGAGAGACTTGAAGCTACTTATTCTACAACTAAATTTAGATATTAGAGAGAGGTGTGCTGGTAAAGTCCTTTTTCATGTTCTGTAGGGGTCTGTGTTTGAAGGGACATCATGCTAACTTGTGCCTGGAGAAGGAAGAGAAGGTAGCGATGAAACCTGGGTCAGAGGGAGGCTAACTTAAGTTCCAGGGAATGTGGATTTCAGGCATGGTCCACTAGCCATTTCAGCAGTGTTGTCTGTGCTGCTTCTGATAAAGTGAAGCACAGCTCTTTTCAGGTGGCTTAGTCATTTATGTACAAATTCTGTGTCACTCAGCAAGAGATAGATGTTAGAACCAGGAGCGAAAGGGGGACCCTTTCCCTAAGTCTCAGGTATTTTCTAACTGTCCTGCATGAGACTCCCTGGATGTGAGTTAGATCCTGGGCTTGGAGACAGGATGCTGAAGAGGCATAGGAGAAACAGGCTTTGGATGCCTGATTCTTGGTGGGTTTGTGTAAGCCTCATTTCAGGGGTAGTGGGCCTCTGTGTGGCCTGATTGTGAACCTGTCAGAAATAGAGCCCAGGTTGATGGCAATTTGGGACTAAATTTTAGTGTGCATAGATGCGCATGTGCACACACACTCACACACATGCGAATGAAGGCCAGAGGCTCATGTCTGGTGTTTTTCTCAATCATTCTTTACCTTATTGTTTTGAGGAAGGTCTCTCATTGAACTTGGAACTCATCAGTTCAGGTAGACTGGTTGACAGCCAGACTCAGGGATCGTCCTGTTGGTATGGTCACACATAGGCATCCCATCCCTTTTGCTGTGTGCATCAGTCCTCAGTCATTCTTTGCTATCTATAACTTTTAAAACCTGCTGCAGGGAGTTTACACCATACTCCTTGGCCAGAGCTAAAATCAAAATTGCATCCCAAACAGACACCCCAAGACACATCTTCATAAGAAATGCATTTACCATGAAAACCCTTCATCAGTGTGGTTTAGAGAACTGATCCATCATGTTCACAAATCTCAACACAGGAAACATGAGAAAAGCAAGGTGGTTTGAAGCTTCCCAAATACATAATTCTCTAGCAACAGATGAAAAAGGAAATGATATTGATGAAATGTCTGATAGCAGATTTCAAAAAGGGTCAGGAGATTGTTCAGAGGTCAGGTGCTTGGTGCTCAAGCCTGTGGACCTGAGTTTAGATCTCCCAGTTCCACAGAAAAGCCAGACATGGTAGAGTAAGTCTGTGATCCCAGCACTCGTGTGGCAAGATGAGAGGTAGAGACCAGAGAGACTTCCAGAGTCACCGGACAACAGCTTGGTGTGCACAGTGTAAACAGAGACTTGACTCAGATGTGGTAGAAGGTAAGGATGACCCGGGGTTGTCTTTTAAACTCTACATGCATACCTAATGCACACATATACCTGTGCATGCTCCTGTACTGAAACATGAACACTGACACACAGAGAAAAATGAGTGTTAAGATTTTAGAGAAGCATCTTGTTGCAGTGAGTAGGGATTAATGCAGAGGCTCATACAATTCAGAGTGCTGAGCATAAGAGTGTGAGCGATAGTCATAGATGGGCCAACTGTAGCGTCCCCTCTCTCCCATGGGGCTCAGGGAACATTTCCTAGGAGGAGACAGAATATAAGGACTGTCTGTATAATGGGGAGGAGTGCTGAGTCTTCTGGACTTGACATGGCTGTTGTACTCATGAACTCCACAGTAGCCATGGTTAGCTGCATAAGATAACCCAGCCCTAGTTCTGGTACAGATTGGGAGTACTCTCCAGGTCCCATCCCTTTCTCAGGGGTTATTGAAAGCTTGTAGTTACTAGAGGCGGGACAATCCTTCTATTTTGAACATGTGGCCACTGGTGGAATTCTCATGACTCAGTGACTCCACACCATATATAGGTGCGCAGTGCTTGTAGGGAGCTCAAAAAGCCCTGACTCAAGTCTTGAACGAATGTGTGTTATTGATATAGGCATGACCATATCAAGGATGCCATAGGGGTCCCTCAGGCTCAGAGGGATGGTAAAGCCTTCCTCAGATTGCTGAGTATGAGTGTTGACAGTGTGTGCAGAAAATACCCACTCCAGCTTTCTCCCCCATCTCATGTTTGCATCCGAAGACTTCCCTACAGAGATGGCTTCTCCTACCAAGGTTAGTGTCTCCTTGGTCCAGCTGTATACCCTAAACTGCCTCCTTGTTTATCTGTATGTAATAAATCTGCCTCCTGTAAAGCTGTATTCTATTCCTACATCTCTCTTCAACTGTATCTAATAAACATGCCTAACTTCTGGGGTGCTGAGGTTTTTCCAGCAGAGAGCCTACATCCCTTGTCCCCAGCTTTCTGCCTGTGTCTGTGTGTTTGTTTTTATCTCATTCCCTTGCTGCCCCAGCCAAGTCCCTGGAGCTGTGCATGAATGCAGTAATAATTAGACTTAGTAGGTTAGCAAACAAACAAACAGAAGGCAGTAAGTGGGCAGGGCCGCGCGGTTAGGGAGGATTTGGGGAAGCTGGAGAAGTGAAAGTGCTATGGCCGTGTTTCGTTCTATACATGTACAGAATCCTCAAGATTAAAGAAAATTGTTAAAATTTTGAAAATGCCCTTTATTCACAGTGATCCACAGTCTGTGATTCAGAAAAGCATGTCGTAGTCTTCCCTTATTTATTCTAAGATAGGCTTCTTTATGATGACAGTTCTGACTTTGCACCTTAAGATTGATGCTCTCTTTGCAGCCGTTGGATTTGGACACTATTTTACTTTGTCTTTTGCCTTAGAATCAGTGGCCTCTTAGGTTTCCGTGAAGGGTAGTTAATGTCTTTCTGTGGTTCCAGGGTCTGAAGAGGAGGGAAGGGGACAGTCCTCTGAGTAGCTTCAGGTGTCTGTCTCATACTCACCCCTGTGCCCCATCTGCTCTCCTGCTTGGACTGTTTCCACCCTTTACTTCGTACACACACAGACACTTTACACTGGATTTCTGCCTTCATCTCCACACCCTAGTCCAGTCCTTGGTTGGCTGCCTCAGGGAGCAGGAAGCTGGTTTTCAGTCAAACTTCAGAAAGTTCAAGGGCAGAAGCCCAGGGTCTCATTCCCAGTGGGGCCACGAGACTGACTTTGAAATAGTGGGAGAGATGGGTGTGAGGTCTTCAACCAGACATGCCCCTGAATAGATTTGCAGAAGGATGGGCTCATGTTCAACAAAATGCTTTAGCATGTGACTTCATCAAGCATCACAGAGAATAGGTACACTAACTAAACCTGCTACAGTGCCACTGGGATCTACGTTGAATATACAGTTTTTCTTAGCTAGATCCTCCTGCCTCAGCTCATTTCTTGAAATAACTAGAATCCACCTGCCTGTGCCTCTTTTGCTGTATTTGTCAAGAGAAAATAGTTTCCAAGGTAACGGATGAGACAGCCTAAGATGTTCTAAAGCTCCAAACTCCTAGGACTTACTATAGGAGTGCTTTTAAAAAGTGTCTTTTAAGCTGGAGTCGTATAATGACGGTGCCCGTTAGGCCAGCAGTTGTGTGAGCGGCTCTCTGGACCAGGTGTGAACCTGAGATGGCCTGCTTCCTGGCGTTTTTTTCACTGGGTGAATTTATTTTCACTAGGTAATTTACTCCTGGCCTCAAGGAATAGGTGCTTTGTGCAGTATTTACAGTGTCCTCGGGTGCTCTGTCACATCTGTAGTCTCCTGTCACATCTGTAGTCTCTTTAGACATTGAGGCCCTTTGTGTATCACTAGAAATGTTTCCAGTCTGATTTTTAGTGGTTCTGGATTCCTGCTTGACTAAGGGGAAACTTCGCATCAGCCCAAGATTATAACTTGTTAGGTTATTTTGTTTGGCTTGTCTTTTTAAATAGCTGTAGTAGAGAAATCCAGTGATTGCACATTGCCTGGTTTCTTGAATGGTTTATCTGCAGTTAGGATGACTAGTTTGTGGCAATTCTGAATCCCTTTGGAACTTTCCAGTTATTGGTGTTGACCTTCACAGCAGGCCCATTCTTTAGAAGTAGAAATCCAAAATATTAATTCTCTTCAGATTCTCTGGACTGTTTATATACAGAGATTAAACAAAACCAAACAGTCAACAGTGTGTGTTATCCCTGAGGCTCCCAATTGCACAGCTGGAATTGAAGATAGGAAAGAGAATGCTCATGAGAAGAATGTGTGTATGTGAACATTCCTGCGGGTTGTGTGTATGTGGGGGGTTCTGATTAGATTTTTTAAATTCTACTATTTTATTCTCTTATTTCCTTTATAGCTAACATGAAAAAAAAAATTACACTCAGGCTCTGGTGAAGAGAAAGCATCTTACTGGGGATTGGGGTGTGAAGTACTTGGTTGAAACTTTTCCTTCTTAGTTTGGGAGAATGTTGACAGTAATGTTCTTTCTCTATAATTAGGGGTACTAAGACAGACTCTTGCATGATATTAAAATGATTTAACATTTGGTAGGGAAATGAAAGAGATAATGTTCCAATATATTTTGGATATGAAATTCCTGCACTTTGGGGCTGCAGAGATGGCTCAGAGGTTAAAAGCACCGTCTGCTCTTCCAGAGGACCCCGGTTCCATTTCCCAGCACCCACATGGCAGCTAACAACTGTCTGTAGTTCCAGTTCCAGGCAAACACTAAGGCAAATAAATAAATAAAGCTTTAAAAAAGAAAAGAAAAGAAAAGAAAAGAAATTCCTGCACTTTATAGAAACAGTTTTAATTTTGAATGTTTTATGTGAATGAGTATTTTGCCTGCATGCATGCCTGTGTGCCAGTCTTGTGCTTGGTGTGGTGGAGGCTGAAAGAGGGCACTGAATCCTCTGGAACTTGAGTTATAGATGGTTGTAAGCCACCATGTGGATGCTGGGAATAGAATCTGGGTCCTCTGGAAGAGCACCCATGC
The DNA here is from genome assembly GCA_004025045.1 of Sigmodon hispidus. Taxonomy (NCBI): domain Eukaryota; kingdom Metazoa; phylum Chordata; class Mammalia; order Rodentia; family Cricetidae; genus Sigmodon; species Sigmodon hispidus. Next base: position 110,341 of record PVIH01004678.1, on the reverse strand, counting down.
TCTTAACTGCTAACCTATCTCTCCAGCCGCAAAACATTTCTTTAGGTACTAAAAATTCTTGATGTGTTTGTGTACTGTTGGTAGGAATGAGGCACTATATTTTTAAAGAGTTGGTTTTGTAACTGGAGTTAGGGCTTATTTAATCAACTCTGTGGCCACATAGCCAATACCCATATTTGTTGCCACTGGAAACAATCTAACCACTGGAGGGGCTAGTCATTTTGGCAAGGAAAAAGATTCATTTGAAAAGTTAGTGTTCTGGCTAGTTTTATGTTAACTTGACATAAGCTAAAGTTATCTGAAAAGAAGGAACCACAATTGAGAAAATGCCTCCAGAAGATTTGACTGCAAGGCATTTTTAAAACTAGTGATTGATGGATAGGACCCAGCCCTATCCGTTATGGATGGTGCCATTTCTGGGCCGGTGGTCCTAGGTTCTATAAGAAAGTGAGCTGAGCAAGCCATGAGGAGTAAGCCAGTAAGCAGCGCCCCTCCATGGCCTCTGTGTCAGCTCCTGCCTCCAGGACCCTGCCCTGTTTGAATTTCTGCCTCGACTTGCTTCAATGTGGAAGTGCAAGTCAATAAGACATTTTCCTCCCCAACTCACTTTTGGTCATGATTTCATCACAGTAATAGAAAGCCTAACTAGGACAGCTAACATGGTGCCTGTGGCCAGCAAAGGGCACCTTGCTGGGTGTTATAGGTACAAAGCTTGCAAAGGGAGTCAGGAAGGTAGGCTGGCACAGGCTCGAAACTTTGGGAGGTCTGCTTTTCTGACACCAGGCAAGGCTGCTCCCTCTAAGTCATGAGCGTTTTGGGCTCTGTGAATCTAAAGAAAATTTCTGACCATAAAGTTCTGGAACTCACATCTTTTTAGCTCCTTTTCTCTGGATTGGTTCCAATGCACTTACAAAAAGTCATTATTTTCCCTATCAGGAGAAGATAACTGAAGGCTACATCTCCCTGGAGGACAGGGGAGGTCTGTGGAAGGTAACTTCAACAAGATAGTAAAATGCAACTTTTCATTGTACAGTCAGAGGCATCATCTACAGCAAAGGCAGTGGGAAAGCAGTGTGTGTGTGTGTGTGTGTGTGTGTGTGTGTGTGTGTTGATGATGTCAGTGGTGCATGTGCATGAGTGTAGAGGCCAGAGGAGAATATTGTGTCTACATGCAGCTTTTGTGTGGGTGCTAGGCATCTAAATTCAGGTTCTTGTGTTTGCAGAGCTAAGGCTCTTACTCATGGACACATCTTCCCAGCCTGCTAACACTTTAAGGCAGCTAAGGGTTTGCTCTGTGACAGCCTTGGACACATTGCTTGCCTCTCTCTGCCTCAGTTTCTTTACCTGTCATTTGGGAGCAGTTATAGAGCCTTTCCCATAGATTCAGTATGTTAGTGCTTAGGAATGTGCCCAGGATGTCTGCGCTTAAGAAATGTTGGTTTTGTTTATCAAAGGTTATTTAGCAAGTGCTCCATCAAGTTTCAGTCACAGACTGAAGGGAGATTCCAGGACCTGCATGCTGGGAGACAAGTGTTCAGAAAATCTCCCAGGCCTTAGTTTATTTTTCTCTCTCAGCCTTTAAGGTCACTGGACTAAAACAAAATGAAACTACTCAGAATGGCAAAATGTGTAAAAACTTAGGTCATTTAAGGAAGAGATTCTTTTACATTTTTCTCATCTTGTGTTTTGGGCTTTTAAAATTAAAATTAACTCTTTAATCTTAGTCTTGGAGTTAAGTTCCTTTTTTAAAAAAAAAAAACAAAAAACTTTATTTATTTGCCTTAGTGTTTGCCTGGAACTGGAACTACAGACAGTTGTGAGCAGCCATGTGGATGCTGGGAATTGAACCCCGGCCCTCTTAACTGCTGAGCCATCTCTCCAGCCCCCCCCCCTTTTAAGATTAAAATTTTGTGTGTGTGTGCGTGCGTGCTTGTGTGTGCGCACACCTGCCTGCCTGTCTGTCTGCAAACTGTGTGCATGCAATACCTATGGAGGCCAGAAAGGGGCATCATATCCCCAGCCCTGAAGTTACCATGTGGGTGTTGGGAATTGAACCTGGGTCTCTGTAAGAGCAACCAGTGCTCTTGAATGCTGAGCCATCTCTCCAGTTCTAGGGCTTTTTTTTTCTTTAAATAATATGGGTTTTCTCTTGTTTGTTTTAGGTTTTTTTATTTGTTTTTGTTTTTCAAGACAAGGATTCTTTGTGTAACAGCTCTGGCTGTCCTGGATCTCACTCTGTAGACCAGACTGGCCTCAAACTCACAGAGATCTGCCTGTCTCTGCCTCCCAAGTGCTAGAATTAAAAGTGGTCACCACTACCACCACCCAGCCTAAGGTGTTTTTTTTTTTTTTTTTTTTTTTTTTTTTTTTTTTTTTTTTTTTTTTTTTTTTTTTTTTTTTTTTTTTTTTTTTTTTTTTTTTTTTTTTTTTTTTTTTTTTTTTTTTTTAAGATTATAATTACATCATTTCTCCATTTCCTTTACTCCCTCAAAACCCTCCCCCCTTGTTCTTTTTCAAATCATTACCTCTTTCGCTTTAGTTTTTGTTATGTGTATGTGCGCATGTACACCTCTGATTACTTTCTCTGTTCTGAAGACTGAGTGGCTTCTCACTGTCACCTTCCTCTGTCTCTCCGTGCTGCTGCTGAGCCATTGGGTGGGGTTTTTGTTTCAGACACTTGACATTTAGTTTGGACCTGCCATCTGGTCCTTTTACCATAGTTTGTTTTTCTGCCAAGATTCCTAGTGTACATCCTCACGTGCAGAGCACCCTCCCTTTTTTTTTTAACATCCCTTAGTGGCCACAGTGGCAGGCAGGAGCTGAAAGCCACTTGGTCCAACCTCTGGATCTTCTTCTTGTGTTTTCTTGAGAGTTTTTTTTTTTAATATAATTTATTTATTTGTATTTTATATACATTGGTGTTTTGCCTGCATGCATGTTTTTGTGAGGGTGTTGGAGCCCCCTAGAACATGAGCTGCAGACAGTTGTGAGCTGCCATTTGGATTCTGGGAATTGAACTCAAGTCCTCTGGGAGAACAGTCAATGCTCTTAACCACTGAGCCATCTCTCCAGCCTGTTTGTTTGTTTAGCTTTGCGTTTCTGTGACAGATTTTTAATTACTTCTTGGTTTGTGAAATGAGCAGCACAGATGTTGTATGTTCTCTTCAAATTTCTTGAAGAGCACTGGTTTTTCCCTTTATTGAGAAGGTGCCTCAGTTTGAAAACTGCCTGCTGTTCCATAGCTCACATCTCATTTCAGTTTTTATTCTTGCCGAGTGTTGGGAGGTTTAGGGTCATCTGAAGATTTAGGCAAAATTTAGTCATAGGATGTGAGTCTTTCTCTTTGTGGATCTCAGCATTTTAGAATTCTCTAGCTAGTATTCTCTTAGTCTGTTTTGAGTTATGAAAGAATACTTGAAGCTGGATTTTTTTTTTTTTAACAATAAGTTTGTCTAGCTCATAGTGTTGAAGACCCAAATAAGGTGACTTTATCACTTAAACCTCTGGTGAAGGCATCCTGGTGATGACATCACAATAGTGAGAGCCAGTATGGAACAGATCACATGTTAAGACAGAAAGCCAGGGGGCTGGAGAGATGGCTCAGCGGTTAAGAGCACCGGCTGCTCTTCCAGAGGACCCAGGTTCGATTCCCAGCACCCACATGGCAGCTAACAACTGTCTGTAGTTCCAGTACCAGGCAAACACTAAGGCAAATAAATAAATAAATAAAGTTAAAAAAAAAAAAAAAAGATAGAAAGCCAGAAGCCAGAGAGATTTAGAGGGATTAAGTTCACTTCATAAAAGTTTACTCTTTCAGGGACCTGCTGGGGTCTCACTGGGACTACATTAATGTCCTCTGAGGCACATCCCTTGTGAACTGATGTCCTCACACGAGGCCCTGCCTTAGTTCTTTCACCTCCCAACACTGCCCCACTTCATACAAAACTTCCAGCATGTGACCTGCCTGGGGCCACATTTAAACACATCCAAATGACTGAAGTCCCAGACTCTTGACATTTTCAGTTATTAAAACTGTCTAATCCATCTTTTTCCTTCCTTCCTCCTATTTTTAAATATTTATTAATTTTATTTTGTGTATGTGGGTGTTTTGCCTGCCTGTATGTATGTATACCACCTGCATGTTAGGTATAGTACCCCAAGTATTTAGGATGCTATGAGGTATACAGTGGGTGCTCAGTAAATGCCTGTCGGTGAATGGATACTTTATACTTTGCTTCCCCCAGCCCCTTTTAAAGCTTGAGAACAGGATCTGTCTGTTGTGCTCAGGCTGGCTTCAAACTCCTGGCTTCCAGTGATTTCTGTGGCATCGGCTCACCACTGGAGACTCAGGATCAAGCAGACTGCCTTGACCTCTCTGTCTAGGACATGGTTGTCTGAGGCTCATGTGCACACAGTGCTGTACCTCATTCCTGATATCTTACCCCAGCCAATCACAGAGTATTTATGCTCCTGCTCAGCAGAGCATTTTCTGTTATCTGGAAATGACTTGACAGATGATAAGTGTTCTGTGGCCCTGGGTCGCCAGGCTGGGGTGCCCTGTAGATTTGGTTTCACTTACATGAAAGAAAAACCCTGGATTTGACTATCCCTGTGCCTCAGTGTAAGTTGTAGGACAAGGTTGTTGAGGTCTCTTGAGACAGATACTGCTTACAGGTAATTGCTAGAAACTAAAAATAATGCAAAACATAAAACCCTGGAGAATACATACACAAGACCTTGGAAACAAAATGACCTTGTACAACAAAGCAGTAAGTGTGAGCCTGTGACTTGCTTCTGGTGCTTGATGAGGAGAAGCGTATAGTGGCTGGAGTATGAAATGGGCTCCTGTCTGTCTCCATTTTATTGCTTGTGTTGTATGTATCAGGATACTCAGTACCTCTGTCCACCCACTCAGAGCTTTCCTTTAGCATGTTTTTAAAGATCTCTGGGAAGCACAGAGTTGGAGACACAGCCTCCAATGTGCCCTCAGCCCTCAGCAGCCAGCCACATCTACCTTCTAGGGGTGGACAGCACAGCCTCCTGAGTCCTGCTCGGGTCTTGCTGATGGCCGAGATGAGTGTTATTACTGTTATTGTTATCTACATGGAAGGAAGGTTTCCGAGTCTCTGCCTGCCTGACGAGGGGAGAGACAGAGAAACTCAGGTGGCAAGCTGCAAGCCTTTGCATGCTTGGTGCTCACAGAGGCCAGAAGAGGGCATTGGATCCCTTGGAACTGGCTTCAGATGGCTGTGATCTGCTGTATGAGTGCTGAGAGTTGAACCCAGTTCCTCGCGCTCTTAACTGCTGAGCCATGTCACCTGATCTGTCTCCCCTCCCCCCTCATTTTGGAAACAAGATTTTCCCATTCTTGACCCAAGTGCGGGGGATTACAGGCCTCACACAGTCAGGACTGGTGTTCCAGCTGCTGTGTGAATGTGGGGACTCTCTCAGTGCCCTGTGGCGATAGCTTACTTCCAGAATCCTCCTGCGTTTTGCTTACCTTCAAGTGCTTTCTTGAAGCGGCTCTTCTTTGTATCTTGCCTTTTGTGTTCTGTCCAGTGTGACTATAATGATGGCTAATACTTTTGATATGGTCCAGGAGTTTCTTAGTGGCTTTACCAGCTGTTCCAATCGCTAAAGACTGCGCTCTTGCTCTCTGCTCACACTCATCTCCATCACATCCTAGAAATGAGCATTCCTAGCTATGCAGGACATTGTAATATTTAATAAATATTTGTCCAACCTGGACAAAATCTGATGTTCGTCTAATGGGGAAACTATGAATCAGAATTCCTGGGAAGGAGCCGTGTCTGCGGAGGCTGACTGATTCGAATGTTAGCGACAGGGAAAGGCTGCGATGCTTGCTGGTCCAGAGCCTAATTATAATTTATCTTGGGCTATTTGAAGCCACTAAATAGCTATTCCTTGCCTCCCTCTCTCAGACTTAACATCCTGTGACTAACAGATAAAAACTTTCTGGAATGCATTAGCTTAACAAAACTCTACTCTTCGGTCAGTGAAATGGCTAAGAGTGGTGTTAGCATCCACGGCCTGTTGCAGAGTTTTTTTTTTCCCATTTTGCTATGACCTGCCTACCTGATGTGCCCACCAATATTTTTAAAATGTGACTTGATTCATGACTTTCCTTGTCCTCTTACTATAAAATTTTTTAATTTGCTACATCATTGGAACATGGTATTTGGGGAGACCCAAATCTGTATTCCTAGGACACAATCACTGACGTTTAGCTTTAGAATGGTTATGTCCTTTATTCTTTTGAGGTTTGCTTGCATTGACACCAGTCTTCATCTGTAAAAGGGTCACTTTGATCTGGATTACAGATCCCTATGATTTTAAAATGTATTCAGTTTTGTGTGTGTGTTTCATAAAACTTTATAGAACATTGGAATTTTCTTTGGTCAGGCACTGATTTATATGTACAAGATTTGTAATATAATTAAAATATAAACTTAGACATATATCTTCATTTGTTTGTGACATCTTTTTTAAGATTTATTTATTATGTATGCAGTATACAGAAGAGGGTATCAGATGACATCATAGATGGTTGTGAGCCACCATGTGGTTGCTGGGAATTGAACTCAGAACCTCTGGAAGAACTTTTAACCTCTGTTTTTAACCTCTGAGCCATCTTTCCAGCCCCTATTTATGACATCTTAAAGTGTGTGTGGATTATATGAAACTGGAGTGTTGGAGAAAAGTTTTCTTTTCAAGGCTGTGGCTCTTAGTACATTGCCAAGGCTGGTCTTGAAGTTTTGGATATAATCTGGATATATTGAATATTTGGATATATCTGCCTTCCAGGGAGCTACTATCATGGGGTATGTTATCATACACGCATGATTGACCTTTGAATCCAAATGAGCAAGGAGGAAAATATAAGATACTTCATTATACCGTGCTTTGTTATTTACAGAAGAAATTTCACTTTCCAAGAAAACTCCTATGAATATCAAGGTCAGAAAAGATGTTTTAAGACATTTGAAAAGTTACAGTCTTTAAAGTGCACCTCAAACACCACATCACGGAGTAATAACTGTTGCTTTGGAAGAGGATGGCATGGTGGGACCTCTTGGATTGTGCTGTTAGCATTGCCTTTTCTTACTCTGGATGGTAGTTATGAGTGTGATTGCTTTATGAAAGTCTCCTGAGTAAACATATCCATCTAATGCTGGACACCCCATCCCCCACCCCTCACCCCTCGCCCCTCTCCCATCTCTGTCTGGAAAATTCACACCACCTTCTCTAATGCACTTGCTATATTCTGACTTAACTGCTCTGGGGAGTTACTTGTGACTTCTTTGCATCTTTCAGGAACTGCGCACTTGACCTGTCCACACAAAGGTGTCTCTCCCTCAGTCTTTCCACTCTGACCTTTCTGTCTTAAGGCAGGACATGCCGGACCCAGAAGTACCATGTCCTTTCCCATATGTGTCCTTCTAAGAGGCTCACCCTCCTCACTGCCATCCTGGTGGGAAAACCTGTGACAGGTTCCTGGGTGATAGATACATGCCTGTATTTGTCTTAAAAGAATAAAGAGTTACCAGACTCTAGTTAAGGCATGTGCTAATGGTGATCTAGCCTGTTTATTTTAGGCTAATTCCTATCTTCTCTAGACTCTGGAAGAAACTATTTGTTTTACTATGGGAAATGACTACAATTATTATTTCTTTACTTCATTTTTTTTTTTTTTTTTAAAGATAGGTTCTTGTTTCAAACTTAATGTATAGCCAAAAGTAACCTTAAATTTCTGTTCTTCTGCCACCATCTGGTGAGTGCTGGGATTACAGGCATGTGCCACCACCATCACACCCAGTTTTGGGGCTATTAGGGATCAAACCCAACACCTCCCTCATACATGCCAGGAAATATTCTAGACACTGAGCCATATTCACAACTCTTATTTTTTCTTTACAATTGTCTTTAGTAGTGCAGGATGTCAGAAAATGGCTTCCTATGTGTCACCCATGAGCCATTAGTTAGAGCTACTAAATCATAGAGGAGGAGTGGCCACTCCCGACTGTCCCCAGCCCAGGCAGAGACCGCTGTCGACTCTGTAAAATACCAACTCTCCAGCTCTTGCTTTAGATCACATACATCTTTTCCAGTAGCATTTTGAAGCCACCTAAGGTTCTCACATAGACAAATGTAGGAAATGGCTTTCAGTAGAGGTTTGGAATGGGAAGTCGGCTAAAAAGGGAAGTTGAGCTGGCTGGTTCAGGGCTGGCTCTCCTGAGTGTCTGATCCTAGCCAGACTCCACTCATACAAACTCACCATATAGAAGGAGCTGTTGATCTTCACAAATGAGCAGGGCCCTATCCGAATATCCCTCAGAGCTGCAAGAATGTTTATTTTGTACTGTGTACATACCTGTTATAATTCTGATACTCAATAGGATCATTGCAAGTTCAAGGCCAGCTAGCACTACATAGTGTAAGACTTTGTCTCAAAACTGGCAAACGAACAAACAGCTACTAGGAATTCCTTTGCTACTTGTTCATTGTGGGGGGGGGGCTGCTTCTAGAGCTCTGTGTGGGATCCAGCTGCTCACTGTCCCTGTGACCGTACCCTCACCACTCACTTAGAGCTTCAGTGGTGAAAGGGCTTCAGAAAATGATGTCTGGGCCCAGGAGAATCAGAATTTTGGATCACAAAGATACCTTGGGTCAGGTTTGGCTTCTTCATTTGAAGGCTCAGGAAGCCTAGGTCCAGAGCGATTAAGGTCTTTGACTAAGGCCATATAGCTTCTCAGAGAGCAGATATACCAGGAGTATCATTCTAGGGGTTGGAAAACAGCCATTCTAGGCCAGAATGAAAGTTGGTGGCTGTCATCATGAGCACTGTCATGGCAGAAGCGCATGATGGCTGTGAGGACTGTGTGCTCTTGAGTTACACAGAGTAAGGAGAACCCGGGAGAAGACCTGTTGAGCAGATCCTGGAGAAGACATGGGGAGGGTGCCTGTGTGAGCTGCTGGGAAACCAGAGGGCAGAGGGGAGGACATAGTCATTAGGAGGCTGAGTTGTGTTCCAGCCACATTCCTATGTTGAAGCTTTTAACACTTCCCATACCTCAGAATCTGGCTCTTTTGGAAATAGGGACTTGAAGGAGATGATTGTGTGAAAATAACGTAAAACAGGAAGTACTCTGTTAGCCCACTGTAACACTGAAAGTATGATTGTGCAGGATATTAGTTTCCTGCATACACCACCTGAGTGTCCTACTATTTCATGTAGGTTGACAGGACTCCGTAGGGGCAGCACAGACTCTTGGGACAAAAGCTTAGTCCAACCTAACGTCATCAGATGCTAGTTACCAGCTCTAGGTTGTGAGCTGTGCTTATGATATAGTATACCGTAGAGTTCCTACTGACAGCATGCTAGGGCAGCTTACAGGGCTGAGACACACTGGCTTGTATTTATAGGCCTGTTATACCCACAAAGGAATTCATGTCCTATACAGAGATATTTATACTTGTTTATTGCCCTGATATTTACAGTAGCTAAGAAGTAGAGTGAACCTAGATGTCTGTCAACTGATGAATGGATAATAAAGATGTGGTACATTTGCAATCTGAAGAAAGATGATGAATGGACCTATAACAATCATACTGAGTTATGTAACTCAGGTCCTAAAGGTCAAACATCAACACTTTCTCTCTCATATGTGAAACTGGCTTTTAGTTTTCTTTGTTTAAACTGGAGCATCTGTAGAGACCTGGAGAGAGAAAGAAGCCATGGCAGGAAGAGGTGTTGATAGTTTAAGAGTTCTTGGCAAGTGGAGTCTGTGGGGTCTCTTACACATAGGATCATCATTTATACAAAGGGATACCTGACTCTTTGTCTGCACCCCTTTTGTTCCTTGTCTCAGTACTTGAGCTAAGACTTCAAGCACAGTTTTATTGCAGTTTTATCTGTCTATCTAGATATCTATCTATCTATCTATCTATTTATTTAGTATATAGTATACAGAAGAGGGTACCAGATGTCATCATAGATGGTTATGAACCACCATGTGGTTGCTGGGAATTGAACTCAGTTCCTCCACAACAACAGTCAGTGCCCTTAACCTCTGAGCCATCTCTCCAGCCCTCAGGGTTGCCTTTCAAATGAACTGACCTTGAGCTCCCTTGTCATTATCACAGTCCACTCCTCTCTGTAGAAGTGACTGTAACAACAGCAAAAGAGATGTCAGAGAAGACACTAGACTCTCTTTAGGAACACTCTAAGATGACATCCGGCCACCTCCAAGAGGCAGGATCCACTTCTGCAGCACAGGGAGGAAGAGTAGATCAGAGGCAAACACGGTGGATAGAAAGAAGGATCCCGGCAGGAAGGACAGACACAAAGTCAGGAAAACAAGGATCCCTGTTTCAAAGGACAGAACATTGACAATGTTTAATAAGGGTTGGAACCTCTGAACTGTAAGCCACCTCAGTTAAAAGTTTTGTTTATAAGAGTTGCCATGGTCATGGTGTCTCATCTTAGCAATAAAAACCTAACTAAAACAGAAGTTGGTACAAACCAAAACCAAAACCAAAACAAAACAAAAACCAAAAACCCACTGAAGCAAGAAATTGGGGAAAAGCTGAAATATCAGAGAGACAGAGACACAAGCCATGCTCAGATCTCACATAGGCATACTCAGATCTCACCCATCTGGCCCCTCAGGCTGAAACGAGTCCATTCTGTCTGCACAGATCCTCAGCCTCGATGCCTCTGAGTCCTCAGCTGAAAGGATGCAGGTGGAGGGGGGGGACTCCTGCCTCCTCTCGCCTCATCTTTCTTTCTCCTATTGCTGTCTCACTTCCTGGTTCAGCTTTCCTAGTGCTAGATTAAAGATGGGTGCCACCACAGCCCAGATCTGTTTGGTATTGAACTCAGGGATTCAGAAGACCTCTGCCTCCTAGAGTGCTGAGATTAAAAGCATGGGTCACCACCCCCTGACCTTCATAGCTAAACCTTTGGGTGGCTCTGTCCTCTGATATTTCAGGCTACTTTTATATTTTTGGTTGTGAGCCTAGCCTTTAATGGCTGAGCCATCTCTCCAGCCCTCAGGCTATTTTATTAAATATACAATATCACTGCACTGAGGTATGCTGTGATAGGCCTGATCATGCTTTTGTTTGGAGAATATGGACTTTATCACTTTGGGTCAGGAAAGCAGTGGGATGCTTTAAGCACCGCTTCATGGGGCCATACTGTAGGAGCATGGAGGACAGTGGTGCTGAGGGTGATTTGTAATGTTGGGAACTGGCTCAAGAGGTTTCAGAGTATGAGAAATTTAGTATATTGCCTAGAAATAACTCTTGGGGCATTTTGGGAGGGAAGTGACTGCCTTTTGCCCTGATCTAAAGAGTCTGCCTGAGGTTAAAGTGAAGAGTTTTGGATTAATTCCATTGACAGGAGAAATCTCAAAACAGTCTAGTATAGACTCTGTTATGTTGATAACAGTGGTAACTCTAATGAAGACTTACAATGAAAGGAGCAAGCTGAGCAGGATAAATTACAAAAAGTAATTTTTGAGGAGAAAAAGAGCACCAGGAAGTGGAATAAAGCCAAATTCTGAGGCCAGCCTTGTCTACAGAGTGAATTCCAGGGCTACATAGAGAAGCCCTGTCTCCCTACCACATACTCACTCCCCCCCCCCAAAAAAAAAGGAAAAATGGATGTTAAGGCATGAAGAAAAATGAAATAAACTAGACAAGGCTTGAATAAATGCCCCCCAATGAATAAAATAACAAACAAGAAAACCAAACCTCTGAGCTTATGCAAACAAGACAGCAGGAGAGAATTTACCACATTGAAGTGTAGCAGATGGTCGATGTTGAGGTCTAGACAATCACCAATGTCTAAATCCAATTCAACCACCAACTGTGGAGTCCTATAGATCACCACCACATGGCTCTCTGCGCAGGACACAGAGCAGCCCCAGGCAGTGCATTGTATGGGCAGCTGTCTTTGGACCAGGAGGACATATCATCTTTCCTGATGGGCCACACTGTTGTTTCTTTTCCTCTTTATTCCTTTGGGACACACCACCCAGCTCCCTAATAAACCACACAGGAGGCTTATTCTCAGTTATAAATGCTTGGCCTTAGCTTGGCTTGTTGCTTGCCAGCTTTCCTTAGCTTATTCTGTCTATCTTTTGACTCTGGGCCTTTTCTTTTCTATTCCTATATACCTTTCTTTGTTTTTACTCTGGGACTTGCTGTGTGGCTGTGTGGCCGTGTGGCCGTGTGGCCGTGTGGCCGTGTGGCCGGCCCCTGGAGTCTTCTCCTTTTTCTTGGCTGCTACTTTCTTCTCCTTCTATTTATTCTCTCTCCCTGCCAGCCCCATCTAGCCTGTCTCCTGCTTTGCTAGTGGCCTTTCAGTTCTTTAATAGAATATCAGGTGTTTAGACAGGCAAGTAACACAGCTTCACAGAGTTAAACCAGTGCAACATAAACAAAAGTAACACACCTTAAAATAATATTCTACAACACAACAAAGCCCAGATACCTACACTTTTACATAGCATAGAATTGAGTTTTTATCTTTTTTTAAATTTATTTATTATATATACAATGTTCTGCCTGCATCTATGCCTTCATGCCAGAGGAGGGCACCAGATCTCAGATGGTTGTGAACCACCATGTGGATGCTGGGAATTGAACTCAGGACCTCTGGAAGAACAGCCAGTGCTCTTAACCTCTGAGCCATCTCTCCAGCCCTAAGTTTGTATCTTTTTTATATTTCCAAGAATATAGGAGATGGCATTCACAGTTGACAATGGGGAGAGGCATTGAAACTCAATGGTCTCTAAGACTGTTTATCTCTGTGACAAGTGACTAGTAAGTCAAAATGGTGAGAACAAATGGTGAGTTTAGCAGAGGTCCAGGAGGTGGCTGGTTACTTAGCTTTGGCAGTTGCCTCCTCCTGCAAGGTGATCCTATTATTAAAGCTATACCACATCTTCCAAGCTCTCCATAGCCTCCCAAACAGCACCTACTGCAGAGTGTTCAAACACATGAGCTCGTAGGGACATTCCATACCCTCCAAACCATAACAGAGACTCTCTTCACTCAACAGTAGCGGTTATAGCAAGGGTGATGATGATGCTTCACTGTGCGTGACACTGATACTTATTAGTTACTGAATGTACAGGATACTGTAATGGCCTTCTCAAACTGTCCCTGATGTATTGTCACTCTTGGGTATTTCAAACCTCATCATATCTAAATTTGGGTAATTATGTTATTTAGAAACTAAAAACAAACTCATTAATTAGTGTAAAAGGATGCCGGCGTTGTATTGCTATAATAATTTCCTAAGACACCTGAATCATGTTACTGATATAAGGGTGGAGAGCAAGAGATCCTCAAAATAACTTCCTCATCACGAACTGGTGATTCCAGTAAACTGTGACCGACCCGATAAGGTGAAGGAGAAACAGAACTACCAGCTGAGACTTCCTACAAGCAGCAGAATGCCCTTGCCATGGACATGTGTCCATTGCCATTTCCAAGTGTCCCAGTATTTCCTGTTTTAGAACAAATCTCCTTACACTGTGTTGTTGATAAATCACAGCAACTGATGTCCTTTAGTTCTGGAGGTGGGGAAGTCAAGATAAAGGTGTCTGGAAATGCATAACACGGCTGCTTTCTCACACATAGTTTTGCTGTGAGTCTTCATACAGAAATAATTGAATTCAAGTGGAAACCTCTCCTCGGCATGCTCCAAGGAGCACCCCCCCCCTATGTCTCAACAGGCATTTGGAGGAGCACATAAAACCTACATAACCTACAAACTGTAGCTGGTTACCATTGGATGTTCCTCTACTGTAGAGGGTCCAGTAAGTTAGCTGCATTGAGCAGCTCAAGAATGAGGTAGGGTGGTCTTTGGTAAGTTCAGTACAGGACAGTTATAAAAGTTGTACTGCTGAGCAGCTGGAGAGATGACTCAGTGGTGAAGATCACTGACTGTTCTTCCAGAGGACCTGGGTTCAGTGCCAGCACTCACATGGCAGCTCACAACTGTCTACCTTCTGTTCCAGGGGATCCAGCACCCTCACACAGACATACATTCAGGGGAAACACCAATGTACATTAAAAAAAAAAAGAATAAAAAGAAAAAGTTGTTCTGCTGAGATGAAAGAGCCCAAGACACATGGTAAATATTTACTAGATGAGAATAGATATGGAAGTCTTAATAAATAATAGGCACCATGGGCAGATACATAGACAATGATTTATGACAGAGAGTGTGTTGATTTGAGACAGGAGAGTTAAAGAATTTCTATGTCTTCCCAGTGAGAATCACTGCAGCTCCTAGAGAGTAAGAATAGCACATGACTGGCTCTGGCTAGTGCCCCTAGGGAGCCAGCCATGTCCCTATCAGTTTATGCAGTCCCCTGGCTCCACTTGAGATTTTTGCAATTAAACAGGTTTCACAGAGACAGAAATCCTATGATCTGTTTGTTTGGGGGGAAATGGAGATATTTACAGTATCAGATATTGTCCTAGTTACTCGAGATAGACCTGGACTGCTTTTCCCAAAATGCTGTCATTCAAGGCCATCCTGTATCCTAGAGAATGCCTTTGGAGAAGGCTTTTTGTTTGTTTCCATTGGATTCTGGAAGGCTTAGCATACACATATATAAGAGCTAGCCACAGTCAGCATCATTCCACAGAAGAGGTCTGCCAAGTATCTAGTCAGCTTTTGCCATTGAAGTAAAATTCAGGATCCTTAGGACAATATGACTGCAGCACTGGTAATTGGAAAAATTAAGGCTCCTTATAATTGTAGAGAAGAACAGCAGTCCTAGCAAAAAGATGGTGTGGAAGTATATCTAGCATACAGTAACTAGATGCTGATTCAGCTGAGGCATAGATTAAAGACCAGGGTTTTAAAAAGCAAAATCAGTGAATGTGGGCATGTGACTTAACCCCAGCATTAGGGATGCAGGAACAGGTAGATCATTATGAGTTCAAGGCCAGTCTCATCTATATCAAGTTTCAAGCTAGCCAGGGATACCAAGAGGACCCTATTTCAAAGAAGTGTATGTGTGTGTGTGTGTGTGTGTGTGTGTGTGTGTGTGTATACACGCCCAAAGAGCAAGTTTTATAACATAATACACTGCAAACTGCATTTGTGGTTCTGCATGTATTAACTTACATTCTTTTTTTTTAACACTATTTATTTATTTATTTATTTATTTATTTATTTATTTATTTATTTATTTGCCTTGGTGTTTTGCCTGAAACTAAACAGTTGTGAGCTGCCATGTGGGTGCTGGGAATCGAACCAGGGTCCTCTGGAAGAGCAGATGGTGCTCTTAATTGCTGAGCCATCTCTCCAGCCCCTAACTTACATTCTTTTAAGTGTATAAACTTTGGCTTAATGTATAATATGTAGACACATACTCTAAAAGCTACAGATGCACAGGCCATTATATCTACAAAAAGGCAATTTAAAATAGTGCTTATAAAGTTGTCTTCTAATTTTTTGTTTGTTTGTTTTTGTTTTTCAAGACAGGGTCTCTGTAAGTAGTTTTGGAGCCTGTCCTGGAACTCACTTTGTAGACCAGGCTGGCCTCGAACTCACAGAGATCTGCCTGTCTCTGCCTCCCCAAGTACTGGGATTAAAGGCATGTGTCACCAGCACCCAGCTAGAGCTGTCTTTTAAAAGAATTTAGTACAGATTAACTGTAGTATCTGCTTAAAGATAGTTTCCTAGATAGGCAAATGTCTTTAACATAAATAGCAGAAGACAATAAAAAGAAAGTATAAAATCTTATCTATTCAGTCAGGTATAAAATGGTCCTAAAAGCAGCTCATCCATAAAAGTGTTATTTGATATAGGTTTTTAAAAAAGCTCTGGCTTTTTATTAGGGCATTAACATTTTTTAAGATAGCTGAATATTATTCTATTCCTCAAATATAGATTTTAAAAAGCTTTAAATTCTTTTAAAATTATGTCTTGTCTCTGTGTGAATAGATAAGTACATGTGAGTGAGGTGCCTATGTAGGCTGCATGGTTAGATCCCCTGGAGCTGACAGTTTAGAGGATCTGAGCCACCCTGTGTGGGTGCCTGGAAATGATAGTTCCTTCTCCATAAGAGCAGTAAGTGCTCTTAAGCAACCAGCCTTCCTTCCAACCCCATACACAGTAGATTTTTTTAATTGGGGATAGAATGTTACTTCCTGTCTTGTGGTCTTCTCAGCCTTTCCCTAAATCTGTGGTCAGGATGGACCAAATTCTAACAAGTATTTCAAGGTTCAATTAAATGGGGTTCTTAAGTTTTCTAACATCAGAAGGCAATGTCGATTTCTGGGTATGGACTTTCTTGCATTCCCCCTCCCCTGCCCCCAGTCTTTAATAGACAAATGCTGTACAAAGTGTTAATTACTCCTTAAACAGAGCTCATATCTACCTACTGTACATTTTAGGAACCAAGAGACTGACCAGTCTCCCTGAGTCATCATCTTCCTGATTCTTTACTGCTGATTAAATAGTTAACAGATGTTTGGGAACAAGCAAACTTGAAGTGAATCCTAGATATCCATCTTTTACATTTTAAATTTACCTATGCATTTGTTTATGGACATAGTTTCATTATGTAGCTTGGCCTGGCGTACAGCTTGCTCTGTTGACCACAAATGATGCTAGAAAAATTGGATATTTAATGTAGAAGAGTGAAACCAGATCTTTATCTCTCTGCCTGCATAAACATCAACTCCAAAGGGACCAAAGCCCTTAATGTAGGACCTAATACTCTGAAGTTGCTATTAGAAAAGTAAGGAAAAGTTTCATCAAGGTAGAAACATGGGTAAGAATTTTGTGACTTGGACTCCATTTGCTCAGGAGATTTGCCCAGGTCCCACAGAGGAGCTGCACCCATGTGGCTCTGCATGCCTCCTGGTCTTTGATATTCAGTGGGATCCTAGGTCAGAGATTAGATTCCCTTGGTACTGCACAGATGGATTGCAAACCAACATTGACTGCCCCTGCCTTCAGAGTGCCAGTCCTGTAGAGTGACTGCTGAGGAACATCCCATGTGTTTGGAAGTAGGTTTTACTCCTGTGTGTGAACAGGCTTTGGCTTCCCCTGGCAGCAATGTTTACAGTTGAGTTTCAAATGAAGCTTGACAGCATCAGCACTTTTGAGACTCCTCATTTCCATTAAAAAACCATATACCACGAAGCAGCTGAGTGGATTATTATCCCATCTTGCATTTAGATACTAAAAGCTAGGCTTTTGAGTGGTTTGATGTGCAAACATCTGGAATCCTGAGGATTATCAAATAATGGATTTTGACTGAAGAAACAAAAGAGACTTGACATTCTCACCGTAATGGTGTTCATTATTGACAATGAACTGTTTTGCTGCAGGTCTGGCCCTGGTGTTTGAATGGGTCCAGCAGCTTCTGGTCTAGATAGCAAATGATTCTTTACCCAGTGAAAGCTGGCAACCAAAAATAATGGGAAGCGATTTGGGTGCAATTCATTGGGGGGAAAATAGTTTCATAAGTATTAGGTTACAGACCCTTTAGTTGTATCCACTTCCCAAAATCAGGCTCCTTACTCCCACCCCCTGCAGCCTCATTCTCTCTCTAAGGAGCTGATAAGACACACAGTGCTGTGACTTTGTAGCTCCCAGCTGAGAGCTGCAATCAAAGCCTAACCTTTGTCCTGCTCAGACCCAGGATGCCCTTCTGTTAAAGCTAGTCTTTCATCAGTGCCTTCCTGACTTCTAGCATGACCTCACATGGTATGAAATTTACCTCCCACCCCCTAAAACCTGTAAGTGCAAGATACTTCCCTTTGTTCCTTGGGAT
The DNA here is from genome assembly GCA_004025045.1 of Sigmodon hispidus. Classification (NCBI taxonomy): domain Eukaryota; kingdom Metazoa; phylum Chordata; class Mammalia; order Rodentia; family Cricetidae; genus Sigmodon; species Sigmodon hispidus. The sequence goes on along the minus strand of PVIH01004678.1, from coordinate 92,504 downwards.
CAAGGGCTCTTTCTGCCCTTAAGACCCCATCACTCTGCCTGATGCTATGGGCACTGAGGGAGCTAAGGGCTTTTGAACTCAAGGTCCTGTGATGTTATCCTTTATGGTTTAGTTCTAAAGAAGTTCTTCCTTGGTCCTGAAATCTTGCTTTTCAACTTAAAGCCAAGTTGCTGTCTGTATCTGCCGTAGAAATTTACCTGTGAAGGACAGTTTTGTACGAGCTTTCTCTCTGTAAATTTGTTACATCTTTTATTGTCCTTGTCAAGAGGCAGAGCTGACCCCTGGCTTTTGTGATGTCAAGTAAAGAGCAAAAGTAGAGGCAGGAAGACACACTATTCACCTTTCTAGTACGAAGGAAACTGGACAGAAGTACACAGCTGGTTCCCTGAGCTCAGCAGCCACAGGCTCCATCCCACCTAAGGGCTGTGGCCAGATAGACGCACAGGCCACATCTGCTTGATCCCATTCTGGATGGTGACATGCATTTTTCTCTCAGTTGCTGTTGTAGGACTTGGCCTAGTGAGACCTTACTTTAGTCCACACTAGGGACCAGTAGCTCTGGTCAATATAACTTGAGCCAGTAAGGCAGCTGTGGACAATGCCACTTGGGGTGGAGACTGTTTGGGCTTGATAGGGAGAGGGAAGGAAAGAGAGAGAATGAGGCACATTTTACATCAGGACCTGCTGGATGGAAGCCTGTGGGATGTCACTCTGGGCCAGGAAGATGACAGAGCATTCCGAAGGATCCAGGTGTGTCCTAGTTTGCTTTCTGTTATTGTTAACACAAGTAGCCAATGGGCGGTGGTGGCGTAGTCTTGAGTCTCAGCACTCGGGAGGCAGAGGCAGGCAGATAGATCATTGTGAGTTCACAGTCAGAGTGGTCTATGTAGGTATTTACAGGCTAGCCAAGACTAGTGAGACCCTGTCTCAAAAAGGGGATGGGGGTATAATACTTTAATTATTTAGCGTTCTATTGCTGTATTTTAGACTTAGTACAAACTAGAGTTATCTAGGGGAAAGAACCTTAATTGAGGACAGGCTTCCATCAGATTGTCCTTTGACAAATCTGTGGAATGTTTCCTTTATTAATGATTGATGTGGGAAGGCCCAGCCCACTGGGAGCAGTGACACCCCTGGATGGTGTTGCTCAGGGAATAGAGAGATGGTTCAGAGCTTAAGAGCATTAGCTGCTCTTCCAGAGGTCCTGAGTTTAAATCCTGGCATCCACAGGGTGGCTCACATCCATCTGTAATGGGATCTGTTGCCCTCTTCTGGCCCGCAGGCATACGTCCAGGCAGAACAAAGTATACATAATAAATAAATAATTGTTTTTTAGAAAGGGAAGTTGAGCAAGCCAGTAAGCTGTACTTCGAGTGGCCCCTGCTTTCGTTCCTGCTCTGACTATATTTAATAATGGACTGTGGTGTAGAAGTGTGAGCCAAATAAACACTTTTCTCCCCAAGCCGTGTTTTCTTTTCTTTTTAATTAATTATTTATTTATTTCCTTGGTGTTTGAATGGAACTGGAAGTACAGACAGTTGTGAGCTGCCATGTGGGTGCTGGGGATCGAATCCCAGTCCTCCGGGAGAGCCATCAGTGTTCTTAACCACTGAGCCATCTCTCCAGTTCCCCAAGTGGTGTTTTCTACCCAAGGGGTTGTGGTGTTTATCACGGCAATAGAAACCCTAACTAAGACACATGACCACCCTTTTTTTTTTTTCCGGCTTTATCATTGATGGACATTTTGGTTGCTTCTCCTCTGGGCTTGTGATTAATGTTATGATGAATGTAGAAGTCCAAGCATCCCTTAGGCCCTTCTTACGGTTCTTTGGGGTATACCCTGAGAAGGCATCGCTGGTGATGCGATAACTCTACTTCTAGCTTCTGTGGTGGTTTTCATAGATAGCAGCGGCACTTTTCATTGCCACCATCTATCCCTCTCCACCCAGAGCGCCAGCAGCTACTTCTGTGGAAGTAGAAGTTCAAGTTCATCATCCACTCCAATGTTTCTGATTGCGTGGCCGGGAAGCAGGTATTCAGCTTTATCTGGATACAGCCCACACCTAGGAGGAGTCACGAGAAACAGCTACCTTTAGCCCTCTGGCCTCTCCGGTATCTAGGACTACTGAATATTTTTATTGGAGTTTCTCTTTTATTTGCCCTTTTATTTAGTGAAATTTAGTGTGGAATTTACCAATTTAGTTTTTAAGTATGAAGGAGAGACCCTGTATTTATGAGGTAAAACACAAGTATGAGTGTGTGTGTGTCTTGAAAAACGGTGTCTGCTCTCCAGAATATTACTAGCAGTTTTGTAGGTACTGGAGTTGAATGGCTTGACTTCTTCTTGTATCTCTCTCTTCTTCTCCTTGCCTCCCCCTCTGCCTTTTTCTTTCCCCTCTCCTCCTCATTTCCTCCTTTGAAGATAAGATATTGTTATGTTGACCAGGCTGACCTCAGATTCTGGGCCTCAGGCAGTCCTCTGCTCCAACCCCATATGTAGCTGGGGCCATAGGCCTGTGCTACTGTGTAACCGTGTAACTGTTTTCTAGTTATTCCTGGGGTGCTTTTGTTTTTTGAACACAAGGACAAAATTTCTTTTCTTGTAACTGCTGACTGACTGTCATAGACAGTAGCCTCTCCTGGAAAGAGAGGTGATTCCTCCAGCTGCACTTGACCCCAAAGGGCTCCTGATGCCTCTTTGGACATGATCACTCCGGGACCTGCTTTTGTCCAACATGTATGTATGCGAGGGGTGGGCCAAGAAACCTATCCTGACAAGTACTTTTCTCCTTCGTGACCAGCCTGCTATGGGATGGACATCGAGGAAGAGAACCACTATGTCTCACAGCTCAGGGAAGTCTATAGCAGCTGCGACACCACGGGGACCGGGTTTCTGGACCAGGAGGAGCTGACCCAGCTCTGCACCAAGCTTGGCCTGGAAGAGCAGCTACCGGCCCTTCTTCAGATTCTTCTTGGGGATGACCGATTGGCCAGGGTGAGTGTGGGCTCCTCCTGAGGGAGAGTGCAGAGTGTGTCACTGACACAGGCATTTGGTACACAGCACCCAAAGAAAGACAGTTGGGAAAGGAAAGTCACCAGCAGTGAACCAGGGTTGTTGTAAGGATTGTAGGAAGAATGTGACGGAATGTACGCAGTCACCCCCACCATGTGTAGGGGACCCGCCATTCCTAGCTGCCATTTTCTAATTGTGTTATTTGGTTTGATTTTATAAAATGGTTTATTTGGTGCTGGGATGGTGGTTCACATTTACCTTCTGTACTAGAATCTTCTAGTGAAAATAATTTTAAGTACATATTTGGAAAAGTGAAAGGAATGTTTTCACTCCAAAAGGCAGTGACTAGATGGCCTTTGAGTAAAAAGATTTAGTGGGTTATTTTGTTTGGTTTGGTGCATAAAATTAAACATGAATCAGTGGAAAGTAACAATATTTTCTCCTTGTTCAAATTCCTGCAGGTCAACTTTGAGGAATTTAAGGAGGGTTTTGTGGCTGTGCTGACCTCTGGCTCTGGTGTAGGACCGTCTGATGGAGAAGGTAGTTCCTCCTCGGAGTCGGGTAAGAGAATTTCCTCTACTAAGAACTTAAGTCTCGTTCCTCTTTTTGTCTGATGCCTTTCAGAATGTAGCTTAACTGTTCTAAATTCTAGCCTCTCTTTCTGCCACCACCAAGCCCTGTGGACTTGAGCAAAATACCTGGGGTTTCCTCTTCTGTACATGTCATGAGATTGTAACATCCACTGCCTGTAGGCGGGCGCTTACAAGTGAACTGGGGGGTGTGAGAGCAGGGAGATGTGGAGCCCCAGTGCTGTGAGGTACCAAGCAAGTAGACCGGCCTTCTGTCCTGGACAGTAGCATCTGCTGTCATAGCCAGTGATGTTATGGTGTGCTAATAGGGCTGACAGGTATCCCATTGTGGAAAATGCTTGTGGGGCAGGAACACAATAATAAGCACAACTGTATCATAGCAGGAAGCCACCAGGCCTAAGGACTTGGTCCTGAGGTACAAGAGCAGTGAGCCGGGGTGGGGTGGGGAATATGGAGCTGGGGGGTGGTATGGAGCTGGAGGCAGGGGTCTGTTTAGGGACATAAAGACTGTATGAGGTGGACAGCGATGATTTCAGGGTTCCCAGAAATAACTACCCACTCTGGTATGCTGTGTGACCATGAATCCTGTGGCCCTGTCACACCCACAGTTGAGCTGAGAAGACATTTATTCCTCATCCATAGTTAGTACGTGGCCTGCTTGGACACGAGTCCCTGTTGTCCACCGTGTCAGAACACCGTGCCTCTTGCTTTGGGTGACATCATCAGCCCCTTCGCCACCTCCTCTCTGACTGCAGAGGCTCTGGGCACAGGGCGTAGAGCCCTGGGGTCTGTGTCAGCCCCACACCACTTGCACAGGTGTTTGTCTCACACCTTTCTCTCCAAACATGTGAAGAGGGTTTGTAGACACGAGAGTTTGAATGGTAATTTCGATTTCAAATGTCTTTGGAAAAGCGAGGCCACGCCCCTCTGTTGGACTAAAGATAAAAGACATCTTCTTCCTGCCATGGGAGACTTTACAGCTTAAAACTCACCATCTCTGGATTTTCCAAAGAAGTGAGACCCTTTATTTCTTCCTCACCAATACCAATTCTTTTTCTTTTGATGGAATTTGACAAACTTTTTTCAACAAAGTAGCCCCATGCCTTTCCTGAAAGACTGTCCCTTATGCTATTGAATGGAGACTAGCTCCTGCCCATGTCTGTTGTGTGACCACTAGGGAAGGGATATGAACAAAAGTCTGTGTACTCTAGGTAGGACACTAACGACAAACCAAAAAGATTCTGCCCATGCCTCAGTGGGGAAACCGGTACAGGAACATGGATGATTCCCCCAACCCTAACCAGCCTCTTTCTCCTGGCTGTCACTCAGTGCTGATATAACCTTGGACAAGGGTCTTGTGAATCTGTAGCTTCCTGAGCTTCCTCCCTCCTGATTAGTGGAGGGAATGTTTCAATTTGGAGGAACTAGCTGTACCATAGTCTGGAAACGTCTAGGCACTACCAGGACTGACCTGTGTTATCAGCCTCTGGCCGCAGAGTTGGGCCAGCCCTCCCTTCCCCTCCAGGCTGGTTCAGACTTTATCTTAGTTCCCTTGCCTGCTCCTCAGCCATCTCACTGTACTGCTTGTCTTTTTGGTTCCGGCTGCATCATCTTCTTTCTGGTTTCCAGTTTCTCCCCTAGTGCTCCCACCTTGCCACTAGACTGTGTTTGTGTGGCCAAATGCCTGCATTAGGAAGAGCCACCATGCATTTCTGTTCCCCTTTTGTTAAAGACCTTTGGTAAATATGTAACTAAATGTGCTTGACTTAGCACTTCTGTTATACTTTCTCAATAGTCTGTACACTTAATGATGGGTGGTGCATAGGTATCCAGAGTTCTGGCCAGTGGGCCTCCTGCAGGGTGTTATGCATTGCCTGTCAAGTTGATGTTGTGATGGACTGCTGGAAAATGCTGGGTCCAGGTGATGGACTGAGCTCCGACCTCATAGGGGAGCTCCTGTGGTGCTCTAGGGATTGGACAGTCATTGTTTCCATCCCTCTGCCATTGTTGCTTCTGTGCTGAATAGCCCTGAGTGTACTCTTTTCTGAGTGGTGCTTCTCCACGTGGAGGGTGACTTCCTGGGCTGCTCTGGTGAGATCCTTAGGCTTGTTTCTCCACAGTTCACTATTCTAAGGGAAGTGCTGCCTGTTTGTGGATGAACATGTAGACTAAAAGTAGTATGAGGTCTATGTGGAAGCTGATCATGGACAGCAGATATGAACAGGGCCATTGGACATGAGGAAGCCCACAAAGAAGAGAAGCAGGGGCAAGTTGCATCATTTTTACATGTGCCCAACTAACTCCAGGATGGGGCTGTAGCCATGGCCTGCAGCCAGGGCCTCCATTGTGGCAGGCCTTCTGTTGGGGAGGCCAAGAGTGGGAATCTTCTTAGGCTGCCCAAGTATCTTATGGTTTCCACTGCATATGACAGGAGTTTCGTCCTCTAGCCCTGCCAGAGGGTGCTTCCCTAAAGGACAGGAAGGGAGAGCCATGTCCATTCATACCTTGCCTACAGATAGAAGCCAGTCAATGCCAAGAGCCTTTGTTTTGTGACTGCCCCTTCTAGCAAAGAGATTTATTAAGGAAAAGTGAGAGTAACTCTATCCCAAGGGAAGGAAACACTGCAGAGACATGCTATAGGGGCTTTTAATAGCATTTATGGCAGAAACCAGACAAAAACTGAAATAGTTTCAGTGAGATGTTTAATACTTTCAACATACCATCTGGGAAGATGGCATGCACTGCTCTCCAGTTAGGAAGGTGTCACATGCTGAACTGTCCTCTGGGCATCTTTTGTTTGCTTTGGTAGCTGCTAACCTTGGCTTCTGTTGGCTGCTAGCCCTGGCCGAAACTGTAACTATTGACCTTGCAAGTGTTGCTGCTCCCTGACCTTGGCTGGCATTTTGCTGGCTGCCAACTAGACTATACTCTTTGTTCTTCTGTTTATATGACTAAAGGGTTTTGAGTTGAGGCAAATTTTTGAAGATACGAAATTCATTAAAAGAGTTATTGACATCACCGATAGGTAGATGGCAGTATAGCAGGGCTTCTGAGGGAATGTAGGCTGTAGGGCCAAAACCAGAGAGCAAGCATGGTCTTTGAAAGGAGAATCCACAGCCCTCAAACAAGAGTGACCTGCTTGAAGTTTTACCATGTGCCTTGTTCCTTTTTGTATTCCCTCTGCCTGCGGGGAGTTGACTCTAGCCTTGGATCATTTTCTCATATGTTCTCTTGACTTCACTCTTTGGGATGGATGCTTTTCCTCCTTCTTAACATGCCCCATGGCCTCTGTCCCTTCATGGACACGATGTTTAGCCGGCCAGGGCCTATTGCTTTAGAGTAGTTATCAGTGATACTCGTGATGACTGTTACGGGGGTCCCTAAAAAAACAACCCTGTGTGTTTTCAGATACCTTGAATGCTACACTGTCACTTCACATTCAGCATACTCAGAATAGAACTCAGCATTAACCTCACTAAACCTCATTCCTCACCCCTTTCCTGCGTGTCTTCAGGTCACCCTGATTTCTCCTCCGAGAGTCCAAGGGTCAATATGTAGTGACTGTCATCACAGAGGAATGAATCCAGGTGGGTTTGGGCATTACGAAGCTGCCGGCTGTTTGATAAAACCTGAGTAATGTGTGCTATGCAGGGCTCCTCAGCTCCCTAGCCAGGCCTAGCCACAGTGAACTCGTCCAGGTTTCCTTAGCTGCCCTCCTTTGGAATCCCAATCCTGAATTCTTCCCGAGTCCACATCCCAGCGTGGCTGACTGCCTCTCTTGTTACCCTCCCTGCCCTCTCCTCCCTCCCCACACGTGCTCAGTTAGGATTGGGTAGATGTGCCGGTTGGATGAAGGGAGAAGGAACCACAAGGAAGTAAGTTTCGAGTATTCCCTTCAGTCTGGAGACTGTAGTCCATGCTGCTTCTTCAGACTGCACAGGATTGTCAGGTTGATCCTTGTCTATTGCCCGTCTATGAAGCGCGTCTAGCCCCAAGGGCTTGGGGTCCTGAAGTAACCAGCGACCTAACAAGAGTGAGGATTTTCTAACCACTCTGGCTATCTGGACCATTGGAAGAAGGCCCTCAGAGGATTGGGATTTCTCCCAGAAATCTTATCTGAGAGAAGGAAATTGCTGAATCCTCGTCTGAGATCAAGGAGGATCTTGTCTCTATGAAAGCAGAAGGATTTCACACAGCACTGACAGGTTTTCAGACCACCCTGATAGGAGAACTGGAGTCAAGGCAATGATGGGTCACTGATAGGCAGGACAATACCTTGATCGGGAATGCCAAATTATGCATATCTCTGGACTTCTGGTTAAACCCTAACCTCAAGGCAGGACCCTGAAGACAGACTGGAGGTGGGGGTTACTGGGTCTCTTCATCCCTCCTCTTAATGTGGCCATTCACTTTTTAATGTTAATTTGGCTCTTCTAATTGGCTTATTGCAATGGTGGCTGAGCCTGACTTGTTGGGGTACAGGCTGTGACCCTGAGTCTAGTATACTAAAGAAGGAGTTCTGGGAAATAGCCTTAGTTTTCTGGGTACCTGCTCTTGTTGGTGTTTCCCTAAAATATGCTTGAGAAAAGGTAAAGAACACTTGGTGTTTAGTAGGAGTCCCCCTTACCCAGCCTGGCTTTCCTAGTTTTACTTCAAGTAATAGGACAGGCACTGTTAACCTGATCAGTGTTTCTGTGCCCTCCAGAGTAACGTGCTCAGCAGTGTGTCTGTGAGCCACACTGGGGCTCTCACGTGACTGCAGCTTCTAAGAAAGTGCCTTGTCCTCATGCAGGGCCCCCAGCCTGCTTCACAGCCGTCCCTTCTCCCTCTGTCTCCTCTTTCCAGCTACTTCCTGTGCTGTCCCTCCAAAGTACACGAGAGGCTCTAAGTGGTATGGCCGCCGGAGCCGACCTGAGCCTTGTGACTCTGCTGCTGCAACCAAATATGGATCAGAACAGCAGGCCAAGGGTGGCGTGAAGCCACCACTGAAGCGCTCCGCATCTCTGGAAAGTGTGGAGGTGAGTCGGCCAACGCTTGCCACCCAGATTGTCTAACATTAAGGAAGTAATTGTCAATTTGTCACTGTCCATACACATGGTCCTGGAGGATGTGGCAGGGGGCCAAGTCTCTGGGCCTTGGGTTGTCAGCAGCCTGGGCATGCATGGCAGCTGGGCTTCATTGGAAGCTCTCTTCTCTGTCTGGGGCAGTCCTGGTTCCCGGCCACTCCCCTTCAGATGTGGAGCAATAGGGACTTGGTGATGGCTTCTATTTCTCTTCTGTGGCTTACCAGCCATGCCTTCCTTCTTCCACTGTGGAAAGTTCAAATTAGGGCTTCACAACAGAGGAGCGTTACATGCCAAGGAATGGAAAAAGAGCCTCCAGGTTAGGAGTATGGGAATATGGGGTCCATAGTACTGTCTGCCTCAGGATATACCAAGGTCCACACATCTGTAGTCTGGCATGGTGCAGCTAGATGCCTCCTGGAGTGTGGGAGCTGACCTTTCCCTGCTAGCAATGGAGCCTTGCCTGTTTTGTGTGAAGAAACTGGTGCATTGGGCAGGGGATGCAGTGAAGGTACCTCTGCCAAGCTTATATATTGAGGGAGCACACTTCTGAGCTCGTCACTCCACCATCAATGTGATACTTCATCTCTGACTCAGAATGCAAACTCAGAGAACACTGTGCTGGCAGCTGAGTTAAATGCCTTAGAAAACCGGAGGAGTCAGGGCAGTTTTAAAAGACGAGGTCTTGATCACCCAGGAATTCATTTGGAAATCAGCAGGTTATACAGCATTGCACAAAAGCTGACTTTGGCTCTGGTCTGCTGATGTGGTGAGGCTTTATACTTAAATCACACATTCCTTGATGGCTGTCTTCCAGGATAAGGTATCAGTGCTTATTATGGACTGTATTGTCCCCAGAGCCCCTAAAGGGACAAGGGCTAGCCCTTATGTTTCCTAAATTAATTAGGATGTGCACAGGGCCATGATACCACAGTATTTGTTATAGGTGTCCGGTGAGTGGAATGTTGGACAATTCCCTGTTAGATGCTTGTCTATAAAGCTGGCCACACTCTGCTGTGGGATTCAGGACTTTTCTGTGTTTTCAGTGTGACCTCCTGAGAGCCTGAGTGTGCAGACCAAGGCATGTGCCCAAACTCACGTCTGAACCCTTTGCTCTGGAAAGGGCATTAGTCTTCATAACACACAAAGCTTGCTTAGTGGGATCACAGCCTGTTGAACTTCAGCCTGAGGGTGTCAGCCCAGAGTGCATCTTATGCATCTTCAGTGATCCCTCTCACCCCAACATCCTTGGTGCTTATTCCTGATGCCATCCTCTGGACCACCCGTTGAGGTGCTCACATCCCCATCCTCTGGACCACCCGTTGAGGTTCTCACACCCTCATCCTCTGGACCACCCGTTGAGGTTCTCACATCCCCATCCTCTGGACCACCCGTTGAGGTTCTCAGACCCTCATCCTCTGGACCACCCGTTGAGGTGCTCACATCCCCATCCTCTGGACCACCCGCTCACACCCTTGTCTTCGCTTTTCTCACAGAGCCTCAAGTCGGATGAAGATGCTGAGAGTGCTAAAGAACCACAGAGTGAATTATTTGAGGCACAAGGTGACCTATGGCTTCAAGTCCATGCTGTCTGTAGTGCTCTCGAGCCATTGTATGTATGTGACCTCTTAGGTTCCTTCTCCACAAGTATTAGAATGTTGGTGTCACAGCCCTGAGACAATCACTTGGTCTTCAGTTTTCCCCAAGACCAGTTCCTGAGACAGACTCTGTCCTGCTGCTCTGATTCATGGCCTGTGGGTTCCAGGCATTACCCAAGAGTCTCAGACCAAAGGCTTTGCTTGGCCTGCTTGTAGGTTCTTGTGCTATGAATGGGTAGCCTCAGGCCCTACCAGCGTTTGAGTTCTCCAGCAGACTAGCATGTAGTCCTGAAGAACTCACACAGCAACCAAATACCCACAGTTGGAACAAACAGTACATCAGCACCAGGAGTATGGCTGGTCCGGGGCTCTTGGCCGTCAGAGCTGCTGTAGTCTGTGTGTGATACTGAGCTCCTAACAGCCTCTGACTGCACAGGCAATGAGCTGGATATGAAGCACATCTGCACCTTTCTGGAATGATAGTTGCATTACATGTTGTTGGGAGTACAGAAAAACAAAAAAAGAGGTTTTTTTTTTTTTTTTTTTTTTTTTTTTTTTTTTTATAGCAGTTCCCTAAGAGACAGTAGTGAGGCTTGGGGAAGTGACTTTATTCAAACTCATATTTGCCTCTGTTGCTTCTGAGACGGAAGGTAAAGAAATGGTGCTTAAGTGCTGGGGTTGACTCAGTGAGTAGGGTGTTTACCATGTAACAGAGGACCTGAATCCACATTCCCAGCACTAACATAAAAGGCTGGGTTTGTCAGGACACCTCTGTAAATCTAGCACTGGTGAAATTGAAGTGGGGATCCCTAGTGCTTGGTGACTACCTAGCCCAACCAGTAAGCTCCAGGTTCACTGGGAAACACTGTCCTGGAGAATAAGGTGGCGAGTGATTAACACACCTGATGTCTCCACATGTGTATGTATACCAGCAAATGTAAATACCAACAGATAAACATGAACATGTGTGCATGTGCGTCCATACTAATGGATGTACATATGCACACATTACAAAAAAAATGAGTTGAATCCTAGAATTTAGCTGGGGAGATGAGACCAAGGCCAGTGGCAAACAATTCCAAAGCAAGAAGGAAATGTAGGGGGCTGGAGAGATGGCTCAGTGGCTAAGAGCTCTGGCTACCCTTCCAGAAGACCCAGGTTCAATTCCCAGCACCCATATGCAGCTTACAACTGTCTGTAACTCTAGTTCCAGGGTATCCAATGCCTCATACAGACATATATATGGGTATATATCAATTATATGAAATAAGATAAATAAGCCATTTTTTTAAAGACAATGTATAATTAACTGCCAGTATCAGTGATGCCACAGACAGAAGTGATAAAGGAGCTGGCCAAGGGACCGCCAAGGCTCTTCTGAGCCTTTCAATGGGCTGAAAGCAGTCTGAGCACTGTTCACCTTGTGCAGCCCAAGGCATTTGCCGAGGGCTTTTGATGGGCTTGGGAACAAGACTAAGGATCACACCAGGCTTTGATGGCCACTGCAGCCAAAAGCTTTATGCTGCTGCTGCAGAGCTTTTCTGGGAAGGGGATTCCAGTACTCGAAGAGTCGAAGAAGGTGGGTAACATGGCTGAGTGTCATGCCATCCAGGGCCTCTGCTGAGATGCAGGCAGGGGAAGATATGAAGGTGACTCACAAAGCTGGGCTGAGGCTCACATGTAGACTGCTTTTGAAGATCCTCTCAGTGTGGCAGGGATTCCTCAGGTCTCCCCACACAAGGTCTGGCCAGCTGGGCTGCCTATCTTTTGTGTTATAGGAGTCTACCCCACAACCACACAGCATGACTTCTTTCATGTTCTACTGGTGAAAGCTATCTACTGGCTTCTGAGGTTGGAGGAGAAAGGCCACAGACCCTGGGTACTGATGGAAGAGTCAGAATTTGGAGTCGTGATTTTAAACTGTGTTTAAAAGTCATGAGGAAAGCCAAAAAGATGAGGGCAGGCATTTCAGAAGAGGGAGGAGTGTGGCACATGCTTCTGTAAGCAAGTGGGGAGCACACCGGGAGGCCCTTTAAAGCCAGACTCGGGAGACCCAAAGGCAGCGGGGAGCTGCTGTAAATCTTTGGAGAGGCCAGTGATGAAAGAAACTTAGGAGTTAGACTGCAGTGACCAGGGCGGGGGAGTCTGGAGCTGATTGAAGAGATTGAATACTCTAATGGCTGCTGAGTGCCAAGCCCCAAGCCACCAGTAAGGATCTGGGAGGTGCCAAGTGGATGCATTTGTGGAGCTGGTCTGTCTTGTTGGAAAAAACAAAACAAAACAAAACACCACTAGACCACTGAAGGCATGAAGCTTCTATCTCTGACTGGCCACAGGCCTTTGGTGTGCTTTCCACTACTCAGCTCATGGTGTCATCTGGGTGTACTCAACCAGGTTCTCCTTGGAGGACAGTAGCTTTTATGTTTTTTGTTGAATTATGACAGTAACTAATGCCCATAAGGCTAAGTAGTCTATTTGGTTTCTTTATTATGTGTGTATTTTTAAAATGTATTTATCATATATACATTATACAGAAGAGGGCACCAGATACCATCATAGATGGTTGTGAGCCACCATGTGGTTGCTGGGAATTGAACTCAGGACCTCCGGAAGAACAGTCAGTACTCTTGATCTCTGAGCCATCTCTCCAGCCCCATTACGTGTGTATTTATCAGTGTATTTAACTCTGTCTCTCCTTTGCTTCAGGCCAGCTGCGATCCTGGGGTTGTGAGGTCTTTGGAACACCCCGGAAATCATGTAGCCCCTCCTTCAGCACTCCTGAGAACCAGGTTCAGAACATCTGGCATGAGCTGGGCGTTGGCAGCAGCGGTCATTTGAATAAGCAGGAACTAGCTGTGGTCTGCCGCAGCATCGGGCTCCACGGACTTGAGAAACAGGTGAAGGCCTGGGGCTGCCCCTGTGACTTGGTATTTGTAGTGGTCATATTTAGTGCTGGGTCTGGAAGAGCAATTCCTTCAGACAGCTGTTTTTCTTCTGCACATTGTAATCTTAAATCTTCTGATGCCTCCTGGTGCTGTTGACCAAAGCTTTGAGATTCCTCTGAGAGTCCATCTTCACCCACACAGCCCATCCTCACAAACTTATGGCTGCCCTCAAGCGTCTCAGCTGCTCCTAAGACCTTCACTTTCAGCACGGCACAGCACCTTTGAGCCTGCCTACACCCCGGGTGTGTGTGCCATTCTTCTGGGAAGACCTGGGCAGGATGTTGGCCATGGTAGCAGTGTAGGTACCTCCTGTTTTTGTTCTACCATATGTCCATGATGGATCATGAACTGGAAGGCTCAGGGTGGGTTTCCAGTAAGGTCCTATCCCCAGTGCACACAAGCATCTGTAGCTAGGATGTTGAGATGCGTCCCACCTGACCAGGCCAGCCGAGAAGCCTTTATAAATCATCTGGACAGTTTAGGTTTTGGCTAAGCCAAGTGCCCTTGTTGGGTGTTTAGAGTGAGAGAGATAGAGCAAGGTGACTCTCCAGACCTGAAGGATGGTGGCTTTTGTCTAGGAACTTGAAGAACTGTTCAGCAGACTGGATCAAGATGGAGATGGCAGAGTGAGTCTTGCAGAGTTTCAGCTTGGCCTGTTCGGTCATGAGCCTCTTTCGCTTCCAGAATCTTCCAGTCTGGTCAAACCAAGCAGGCCTTGGTCTCACTATCAGGTAAAATGGGAGAATTAATGTCCAACATCAGCAGTACTTGGTATTGCTCTTTGGTTGATGGGGGTGCCAGCTGATGGTTCTGCCAGTGTCACGGCACTGAGCTCAGGACTGGATAAATGTGCTCACACACGTGTGCGTGCGTGTGCAGCACTCGTGGACCTCAAGCTCATCTGGTGGCCAACATTCCTGGCCATATGCTACTCACCTTCCCTGAGCTCTGTGTTCATCTAAGAAATGGAAACAGTCTGAGTACTTACCTCAGGAATTTCCAGAGAAGAATGCAATGTGGAGGACACGGCAGTTCCTCAGCATGTCCTCCCAGGCCTCCCTCTCAGATCTACCACTCCTGTTACACACTAAGCATGAGTGTAGACTAGTGTAGCTTGTCTGGGCTTCCTCCCCCATGCAGATTGAGATTTTTCAGACCTGAGAAGCAAGCCACTTTACTCAGAGGCTACTGGCCCAACACATTTCTTTAGCACCAAGACATAGTACACGCTAGCTCTGGGGACAGACACTGGTATGGGTAGGTGCATTTGAGAACCTCAGTTTTTGACTAAAGTCACTGGGGATAGGCATAGAAATTCAGGAAAAGTACTGCAAAATGGTATCAGTCCTTCCAGTCAGAAATTCCAGGGGCTGGGTGTGGGTCAGTGGTGGAATTCTTACCCGACATATGCCATCTCTGCACCATTCTTAGCATCATATATAAACACACACACACACACACACACACACACACACAAATCAAGTCTGAAAGCCTGAAGATGAGGACCCTCTGCCCCACGTCATGGTCAGTGTTGGTTCAGCAGAATCTCCCCTCTGAGTGAGGCCACGTGTTTCCTGTGCTTTGATATCACTGTCAGCTGTTACAAATGGGACCTCGGAGTCTGAGCTGCCTCTTCGAGGCCCAACAATTACTTGTACACCCTAGGCTAGCATAGAAGGACTTCGGGGCCCTGTGCTTCCCAGAAGTTGCCTCTTCACCTGACAGCCTCACTTGTAGAAGTCATGGTCTAGAATGTGCTAGAAGTTGTAAGCTCCTCTTTGTATACCTTATTTCCTTCTCTCTCCTGCACACAGTGAACTGCTTCCATGCTCCTGACACTGTGGCTATTGGACCAACTTCCATCTTGTTTTCTGCTCACAAACTACCTATAGACAAGTATACAATACATAGGGCTGCATGCATCCATACCTACTGTACTATGCTCACTGTGTGTACATGTACAATTCACTGAGTACACACACATCCACCATGAATGCATTCTACTGTAGACAAGGAACATCTGTTTTATGTATGTATCTGCTGCGTACTCACACTGTAAATGCTCACCAACTGTACACATGTATGTTCACTATACACTCATAACTATGTACACACATTTTCTATATGTGTATGCATGCTCTAGACATGTGCACATCCATTGTACATTTGAATTTCCTAAACACATGTGAATCCACTGCATGTGTATATGTGCTATAGACCTGTGTGAATCTGTTGTACTTGCATATCCACTGTATGTATATGTGTTTAGGCTTTATACATGTCTCACCCAGCATAGAGACATTCAGTCCACTGTACACATTCACTGTATTTGTGAACCTGCTGTAGAAACATTCACACCTACAGTACATACATACATACCCACTGTAGATGAGCAATCAGACTCTGTCTCTGCACCACCTGCTATTGACCTGTACACAGATATACAGTATATATCTGTATCTACTGTTAACTCCACATCTTCTGTATGTACACATCTGCTGAAGACACGCACAGGTTCTGTATATGCACACCCCTTGTTAATGCACATATAGGCTCTATATGTGCATCCGATAGACATGTGCATACCTATTGTTTTTGCACACTGTACAAATACATCTTACTGTATACACTGCTAGTGTAAGCACATATGCAGGTTCTGTGCATACATACCCACTGTAAACAGTTGCTCGCTTACTGTATATGGGCACCCACTGGATATACACAGATCTTCCGTAAGTGCTCATCAAATGTAGACACATCCATAATCACAGTAGTTATTTATTTACTGAATGTATAAGCCCACTGTATGTGTGCATATATATTTCACATATTCATGCCTACTCACACATACAAATATGAGTACACATTAACATAAGCCTATACTTATTGCACATACTCCCTAAGTGCACACACATTGTGTTCTAACATATATGGCACATGCCGCCAAAATGGAGAGTGGGCAGATTCTGACTTTAGTCTGAAGAGCACCAAATTCCCGCCCTTCTGCTGGCTCTTGTTTCAGAGTGCCTGCTTCCTACTTTGGGCAGCATTCAGGACTCTAAGGACTTCAGCAGAGTGGCCTGCTTTGCTGCAGGGTTGAGCCTACCATGTCCTGGGTGGGCTCTGCTGGCTTTATGTAGCTGTGCCAGCTCCAGGAAGGCAAGCTTCAAAGGGATTCACGTTCGTCCCACCCCTCTGCTAGAGCCAGAGGAGCGCCTAGCAGTTCCTTGGTGCATTTGGGTGTAAGGGCTTATGCACAGTGGTCATCACTAGACATGGTAGAGGTGTTCTCTCCCTCCTTAAACTGGGCAAAATGTCTGCTATGTAGAGTTGGTTATAAGACAGCCACACAACTCAGGAAAAACTCTCCCAGGAGGGGGTAGGGCTAGGTGAAAGAGCAGGATATGGGCAAAACGGAGACAGAGCTGCAAGTGGCAAGAGAACCAACCACCAGCAAGCCCTGCTCGGTGCTGTACATTGATGAAGCATTTTCAGGCTGGTCTGGGGAATTGTGGAAGTAGAGTTCAAGAAAGGACAACCCAGATCGGGAGAGGACAGGCTGGTGGGTGTTGGAGGAAGTATGTGAGCACAGGAATGTTGAAAGAGAAAGACCTAGGAGCTGGAGGTGGTGAGGAGAGTTTGCAGCAGCCCATCTATATCATGCAGGGTATGGGATGTGGTCCTGGATGCAGTGAGTGCCCAGAGTTCCAGGGCACAGGCTCTATATAAAGCAAGCACTGCCTACCTCAGTCCCAAGGGTCCTTACAGCTAAGACTTGTAGGGAAGGTCCCCAGTTGGAAAGGAGAGGGTGGGAAATCATTCTCACCCTTGGGTTCAAATAGTAGAGAAGCCTCACAGGCAGTGTTTTTCTGGGAGATTTCTTTACTGTCCCATAAGCCTCCCTGGTACTACTGAGCGCTGGAAAATGTGGAGTTCTGCTCAGGTTATTCTGCCCCTTCTTTCTGAGTGTATCGTTTCATTTCTCAGCCTGTGTTTTCCTAGTATGTCCTTTCTTAACATAGGAAGAAATAGTCAGATTCCTTTGTGGGCTTTCTTTACATCATGATGTGTTGGCTGGAGCTGACTCGGGCAGGCCTAACAGGTATGAGGTGCCAATAATACATAAGAGCAGGTACCCATGGATTCTTGTAAGAGCAGGGACTGGGGCCCAAGGACTGGATGCAGTTTCACTCCTCTCCCTCATGGAACCATGTGATCCCAGGTAAATCCCATTCTTCTTCCCAAGGGAAGGGAGCTCAGATCATTGCAGGTGTGTGTTCTCTTGTTTTAAGCCTGGATGAGAAGACAAAATACTGAGCACGGGCTGGCAAGGTGAGATACATATTAGAGGGCACAGACACTACATCCTGATGCTCAGGGCATCTTTCTTCCTGGTGTGCAGGAGGAGAATGGCTGCCACACAACCACGACCTCATCCCTCGTGTCCGTGTGCTCGGGCCTGCGTCTGTTCTCCAGTGTCGATGATGGCAGTGGTTTTGCTTTTCCCGAGCAAATCATCTCCGCATGGGCCCAGGAGGGGATTCAGAATGGCAAGGAAATCTTGCAGGTTTGGAACACACTGCTTGTGGCTGCCCTGGTGGATAGTATTCAAGACACTGTGGGGCTGAGCAGAGGATATGAGAGGCCATGTGTCCACAGAGGATAAATGCAGCAGAGCATGTGCTGTGTGCTAACAAACCCCCACCCCATGCAGTTGGAATCCCATAGGGAACATTTTCCCATCAAGTTTTGCAATTAAATGTAGGAAAATTTATCTTGGAAACTTGTACAGAGAAAACAGTCTGAAAATGTCCATTCCAGGGTAAGTTTCAGTGTTGTACACATCATCCCCAATTTTCACCCAAAAGAAAGAAGTCACATAGCTTCTTTGTGCTACGAAGACCTTTTGTTACCACTGTCTGCCAGTCATGATGAGGCCACAGTGAGCCAGAATGCCTCTCTGAGCGGGTGGAGCTGGGTAGGCTTCACACAGGTGGGCTTATCCTTACTCTGTATGTTTTAGTTGAGTTTTAGTTGTGGTTTAGATAGAGTTCTGCCCTGGGGCAGCCACTCATGCTCCTCAAGGCCAGCAGGGGTGAGAGACTACTACCTCCTGGAAGTGTTACAAACTAGATTTAATTTTCTTTTCAAATTTTGCTTTTCATTGTTTGAAAACAAAAACAACAGTTTGGAGCAGGAAGATAGCTCAGTGATGAAAAATGCCTCTTGCCCTTGCAGGGGACTCAGATTCAGTCCCAGCACCCATGGCTGGTGATTAGTAATGGCCTCCAAGAGATCTCGTGTCTCTGGTCTCTACAGGAAGCTGCACTCAGGCATACAGACACACATACATGCACATAAGTAAAATTTCAATACACTATTTCTTAATCACAACTAGGTCTGGAGAATGGCTTAATTGGTAAATTTACATGCTATAAATGCATGAGGACCTGAGTTTTTGTAATCCCAGCCCCGATGAGGCAGAGATAAGAGGATTTTTAGGTTTTGGCTCAGTGCCTTACAGCTTAACCTACTTGGCACAAAAAAAAAAAAAAAAAAAAAAAAAAAAAAAAAAAAAAAAAAAAAAAAAAAAAAAAAAAAAAAAAAAAAAAAAAAAAAAAAAAAAAAAAAAAAAAAAATCCTGTTTGAAAGTAACAACAGAAAAAAAAAGTCTTGGTGGTTGACATGAAGAAGTACTCTCCAGGTTTCCTTCTGAATGTGTGCACATAAATACACACCTGGGCGCTGTGAGCCTATTCTGGAGTTTTTCCAAGTACAAAAAAGTAGATGTGTTTATACATTCTAGTTTAATTTTTTTAGTGTCATAGTGTGTCACTACTAAATTATGCAGCCCTTCCTTGTTATTGGATAGGTAGGCTTTTCCACTTCTTTTCTCCTCCGCATATACAGAGCTTCCCTGTGCTTATGCTGACATTGCTCTGTGGAGTTGATTCCTATACACTTTACCTTTAAAAAAAACCCCAAACTGTTTCTACTCTATGAGTTCTAGGAATAGAAACATGAGCCAACACCCAGCTTTATTTTATTTTTGGTGTCTGTGTGTGTGTGTGTGTGTGTGTGTGTGTGTGTGTGTGTGTGTGTGTGCATTAGCATAGGAACCTGAGTTTGAATGCCTAGAACTCAGGTAAAGCTTGATGCTCACATGCTCACATCTGTAATCACACACACACCCAGAGAGAGAGAGAGAGAAAGAGAGAGAGAGAGAGAGAGAGAGAGAGAGAGAGAGAGAGGAACAAGAGAGCTTGTCTCAAACAAAAGGCAAGAACTAACACCTGAGGTTTTTGTCTGACCTCTGTGGACTCTTGCAAGGAAGGGTGCACTTGTGTGGCTCCCAGCACTTTTGTTATGTCCCTGGGCTACATAGTGAGATCTTTCCATACATACAGAGAGGAACCTGTTAGGGGTCCAAGTGGTCCCAAGGAGTTGGACTTCAAGTGTCAGATGGCTGTATCAGGACTTGGGTGTTCTGTTTTGTGATAGATGCTTTGGACTTCAGGGACGTTCACAGACTTACAAAGTACATAAAACTTGGTTTCAGAAGGGAAGGGCCCATTCCCTAGTTCTCCTTTTCAGTTCATGTGATGTGCTGAGGTACGATATGCTCCTTACTTCATCTTACATGTTGTTTAGGTAGAAAATTCTGTCCATTTTGGGTTGTACCCACCAATGAAATAGTGTCCTAGGAACCACAGCATGATGGGGAAGCCCAGTGTTAACAGTCCAGTTACTGGGGCTGAGAAGGAGCACCCCAAGAACCAGAGACATTTGTAGACAGGAGAAGATGCTGGCTGTGTAGCCACTGTGAGTGTGGGCCCTGAGCTGCCACAGAGCAAGAGAGGATGTTTGGAGAAATTTCTCACTGCCCTTGCCTTTTGGGTCTTGCTGATTCCAGAGCCTGGACTTCAATGTGGATGAGAAGGTAAACCTCTTGGAGCTGACCTGGGCCCTTGACAATGAACTCCTGACAGTTGATGGTGACATCCAGCAGGCAGCCCTGGCCTGCTATCGCCAAGAACTGAGCTACCACCAGTAAGCGCCTACCAGGGGATGAGGATAGGGTTCTGCTGACCTGGTCCCTGCCTCATCTGAGTTTCCCCTGGAGACTCCCAGGCTGCCTGTTTCCTGCTCTCCATCCCTTGTCCTTGGAGCTCAGATGCACAGAGCACAGAGCACAGAGCCACAGTTGTTGCTGCTGCTCCTGCTTGGATAACGTGTGCCCAGAATTTAGAGATTGCCAGAGCATCCTCAGACAAGGGGTATGGTTAGAAATCTATGTGTGCAGGACCTTATGCAACTACTTTATGATGTTTGAAATTTTGAACTTGACCCTCATCCTGCTGGTTCTGGAGCTTGCTGTTGCAGAGGCAGAAACACGGTGGTTTGAGTTGATTCTGCTTCCAGGAGCAGCCAAGGGATTCCTGGCTAAGACTAGCAACAGGAGAAGGAAGTCCATTTGAATACTAATCTTTCCGTGGGCCTTTCTTAACATGTGTTCTGGCAAAATGGCCACAACAGTTGTAGAATGCCCCAGCAAGTGGTTGTGGGCAGTGAGGTCATACCTGGCTGTGAAGCCCAGGTAAGTCTGTCAGGCTGACAGCAGTGTCCATCTGTCCTTCCCATGGCAGAGGGCAAGTGGAGCAGCTGGTGCATGAGCGGGACAAGGCGAGACAGGACCTAGAGAAAGCTGAGAAGAGGAACCTGGACTTTGTGAGAGAGATGGATGACTGCCACTCCGCCCTGGAACAGCTCACAGAAAAGAAAATCAAGTAGGTTCTGGATCCACAGCTATGGTTCCTGGGCTGCCACAGCAGTGACCACCCCATTCTTGGGCACCAGCCAGGAGCCAGGGATGCTGCCTGATGAGATGCTCTTGCCATTTTACTGTAGCCAGTGAAGTTGGAACAGCTTTTGGGAACACCTTTTTTTTAAAAAAAAAAAAAAAAAAGTGTGGGGGGGGAATGCTTTATACCTGACAAGCAGTGTCCTGCTTTCTATGATGTAGGGACAGTGTTCCCTGTGTGCCTGTGGCCATGGGGAAAACCTTAGCTCTGTCCATGGATTTATAAGGCTCTCTTGACTTGAGTTACATATATTTCAAGATGGTGAGTGATTTGGAAGGAACAGCACCTGGGCTGACCTATAGGGGTCAGTGAGAGAAGGATGCTCGGTGGTCCAAAAAGAAACAGAAAGTTAATAAACCTCTTGGGTTTATTAACCAGACATTGGAGGAAACCCCTGGGATGAAGATTTCTAGGGCTTCATCATGGAAGGAGCATCCCCAGCTCTACTGTGGGAGTCTTAGGCTTCCTAGCCAGCCTCAGCTACATGGTCATCTGCCTGATGCTTTTAATCACCCAGCTCTGTGTTATGATGTGGGCCAGAGAATGCTGCTGGTTGTTCTACCCTCTTCTCCATCTTGTTGGGCACCCAGCTAGGGGAGGCCTGCCCCAGGCCAGAGTCCCAATCCTGCTGCACCTAAACCCTTGATTCAGCTCCTCTTCTGTGGGCTGGGTGGGGCCAGCCCAGCATCTACGTGGTTGAGCGCACTGGACCACTTGTTTCAGTGTGGTCTGCACTGTGGAATGGGTGTCCACCTGCTGAGGAGTCCATGTATCCTGTGACATTTGAAGGGGATGCTTCTTCACAGCAGTCCTGACAGCTTAGGAATGTGGAATCATGTCTCCTTGAGTATTATTCAGGATCCTGAAGTAGCCTCCTACACAGGCTTGACTGGAGTTCAGGGATTTCACAGAGATTTTCATCTTCTTTTACTTGCCTTAAAAGTAGCTTTGGTACTAGAGCCCACCTGGCCAGGGGCCTATTAGGCCGTCATGGCTCCAGGGACAAGAGATGAACATCATAGGATCAGATTGGAGCCACAGTGGCCTAGACAATACCTCACATAGCTGAGGATAGTTGGTTTCAGGTACCCCAGGCTCTGCAGGGTGATCCCCATGCTACTGGACCTCAGCAGCCAGCTCCTTCCTTCTTCAGTTTGATTGTATTCTGCTAATGCTGGATTTAAACCAAAGACCAGTACTTCCTTCACCAGCGATGTCCTGGCACTTTTGCAGGGCAACCCAAAGACGGAGGTTAAAGAAGGAGATGATGAGGTCTCAGGCTGTTGTGGTCCTGTCTGTGTTAATGCTGCTTTACCTAACCCCCAACACCCATCTTAATCCCATTTTAGGCAGAGAAATGGGAAATCAGAGAAGCTCATAACTTGCCCAGAGTTACTCATGGATGCATGCAATTGAAACCCAAGTCCTCTCTGTCCAGGCCGTACACCATTCCCCTCTCCCTTCTTCCTGTCTCATGCATACTAAGCCAGTGCTGTACTACAGAGGATACATCCCAACCCTTTGTATTTATTTTAAGACATCTTACTAAGCTCCCCAAGCTGACCTTTTACTTAGAATCTTCCTGTCTCAGTCTCCTGAGAAGCTGTAGTTATAAATTATAGCCTGGACCAATGTGCCTGGCTAGTCCTGCAGTATCTCAAAGATAGCTTATTTCTTTATGGAGTATAAGAGCCTGGGAAATACCAATGGATGCAGAGCCAGGCAGGATGTATTATTATTAGGCCCCATGAAGACCCAGTATCCCTCCTTTCTCCATGACCTGTGCATCATCTGCCTTCCCATAGAGCTGTTGTATAGAAGGGAGGATCCTGTCTCCCTTCCTGCAGTCAGTGCTTGCTGCCCCACACTGGCCAGCTCTGGTAGGACAGTGCTTGTATCTGTGGACACACGTGCTCTCTTCTCTGATGTCTGGGGAAGGCCAAGTACCTAAGGTGTGATGAGGGTTGTGTGCAAATTGACATTGTGGAGATGAGTTTGTGAGCCTTGACCACAGCTGTGTTTGGGAATGAGCTTGTGAGTGTCAGGTTTGTGGAGAGATGTATGGGTAAACAAGTGTGTGAGCCTATTGGCATGTGGATGGATGTGTGGGCATGAATGGGTAGGTGAGTGTGTATATGGATGGATGTGTGGGCATGAGTGTGGAGGTGAGCATGCTGCATGCTTACCTCCACCATGTCTTGATATGATGATGGTAATTTTCAAGGAAGCTAGAAGTGAAATATCACTTTTAAGTGTTTCCAGTCAAACCTGAGCTGTGGCCTCATCATAGGAGGGTGTGTATAAGACTGGAACCAAGTATAGGAGACCTACTAAATGGTAGAGCCAGGCACTTGACCTTGGTGGCCCAGTCACCTTTCCCCCTTGGCATAGGCTACTTTGGTTTCCATAAGAAATGACTTGTTATGTTTCTGCTCTTGTGAGCAGCAATGACTATTGGCTTCCCAGCCTCTGAATTCTTCTGCAGTGCTCTGGCCCAGGTTCTCACCTTCATGGTGTTGGCATTTTCTAAGAATGTAAGAATTCTTGACATGTAGTAGCTACCTGGTAAACTTGCTAGTCCGAATAACCTGACATGGTGCTGGCAGAACATGCTACACGCAGAGGGCATGCCCCTCTCATTCATATTCATGACCAGGCAGAGCCAAGTAAATCCACATAGCATGCCTGCTACCTGGGCACTCTGCAATCCCCCCTCCATTTTCATACTTTAGGAATGACCATGTAAACCTGTGCCCACCTGCTCTCATACGGGGAATGCTATAAGGAGAGTCTTTTTCTCTTCCCATTCCTCTTCCCTCACACCTGCCTGGCAACTTCCCTGAATAAGCTCTAGTGTGACTGTTCTTGCGTGCCGTAACAGCAAAGAACCTCCCCTTACTTTCTTGTTTTCTCAGAACTGCTCCATGAAGTCTCTGTTTTCAAAGTGAAGCTGCTGTTAGAGAGTAGAGGGCTGAAGAGATGGCTCAGTGGTTAAGAGCACTGACTGGTTTTTCAGAGGTCCTGAGTTATGGTGCACAGGCATACATGTAGGCAGAACACTGGATACATAATAAATAATTTTCTTTTTAAGAAGAAAGGACAAGGGCCATCTAGCACGCTCTCTACTGCACACCCTCTGCACTTCTTTTTTCTTTTGAGATTTATTTATTTATTACATTATAAAGAAGAGGACACCAGATGTCATCATAGATGGTTGTGAGCCACCATGTGGTTGCTGGGAATTGAACTCAGGACCTCTGGAAGAACAATTAGTGTGCTTAACCTCTAAGCCATCTCTCCAGACCATAAATAAATCTTTTAAAAAAGAAAGTAGGAAGGAAAAGAAAGAGATAGAGTAGAAAGGACTTTGAGTATGTTTCAAATGAGATGAGTTCTTACTTAGAAAATAATCGGCAGTTGGCTAAGACCAGCCAGTATTGCAGTCACTTGAATGTCATTTTTTCTTCTCGATGTGCTTAAAGGGTTGACACAGCCATGGCACTTTGACTTTACTCCCAAGTGCTGGGTCCAGAGTGGGTGCAGGCCTTGCTCCTAGTGTGTGACGCTGCACATTAATGCTTCCTTTTCAGATCTCTTCATGCTAGGAGTGAGGGGAACAGTCCTCCCCCAAGGACCACCCACCCTCTTACAGTCATTCATCAGCCACTTACCAGCCCTGAGTTAGTGATGCTTATAGAATATTCTCTTCTTTAAACATTGTGCTACAACCTGATTTTGAAAGCAAATTAATTTTGGAACCTAGTTTGAGATATAGGACTCTACCTGGTCAGCATAGCCATCTGGGAGGATTTGGTGGTGTGTCTTTTGTGATGAGTGGTCAGAAGAACACAAACTCATTGTGTGTGTATGTGTATGTGTGTGTGTGTGTGTTTATATATAGGAATGAATGTGGGGGTGGGGTGGGATCATGTGCCTGCAGATGTGCCTACATGTGGAGAGCAAAGGTCAGCTATAGACCACCCATCATGTTTGATGAGACAAGGTTTTTCCCTGGCCTGGAACTGGCTGGTTAGGCTAAGCTGGATCCCAGCCAGCCCCTGTCTCTGATCTCCTGAGTTGGGATGTTAAGTATGCACTACTAGGCCTAACTTTTTATGTGGTTCTAGGGAACAGAAGCCCTCATGCTTACACAATGAGTGCTTAGCTGACAGGCTGTTTCCCCAGGCCCAGAGGGTCATAAATGGGAAGAGTATTCCTGTGTGTGAGTGTGTTTGAGGGATGTATGGAGATGCTGAGTGAAGCCCATGCCTGTGGATCTCATCAATTAGCAGTAGAGAATTATCAGTAGATTCCTGTAAATAACTTTCATGGTTTTGTTAGAGTTTTATTACTACAAATATAGTGAAAACCACATATTTATTATGGAAAAATTAGAAAACACAGGTAAAACCAGAAATCTCACTTTCTAGAGAGTATCTTTGCTTCTTTTTTATAAGCTTATTATTACTTACCAAGATGACATTTAGGGGGTTGAATAGGTGGCTCAGTCAGTATAGTGCTTGCTAAACAAGTATGAAAACCTGAGTTCAGATCCCTAGCTCCTGTGTAGAAAGCTAGTTAGAGTAATACACATCTGCAACCCCAGTACTGGGAGCAGATGGGGAGATGAACACAGGTGGATTCCTGGAGCTTGCTGGACATTGCTAGGCTTTCAGAATCACAAGCTCCAGGCTCAGTGAGAGATCTTGACCAAAGAAATAACATGGAGAAGCAGCTGAGAAAACAATGTTAACTTCTAGCCTATACATGCATACACATAAAACAACAGCACACATGAACACCCCACACCCACACACACAAAGCAAGAAAACACACAAATAACCCTACTCTAATCAGAAGTTTCTGTCCCACCAGAAATTTCCAAATATCCAGAATCTGCTTCCCAAATAATTGACTCGGAGACCTAATATTATAGTAACTACTGGGCCAGTAGCTCAAGCATATTACTATCTACCTCTTACACTTAACTCACAGTTTTTATCTATGCTTAGACATGTGACTTGGTACCTTTGCTCAGTGCAGTATTCTCATCCTGCTTCCTCTGCATCTGGCTGGCGTTTGCTGACTCCGTTTTTTCCTCTTCCCAGAATTCTCCTAGTTTGGTTGCCCTACCTCTACTTTTTACCTAGCTACTGGCCAATCAGCATTTTATTAAATCAGTATGTAACAAATCTTTACAATGTACAAGAGCAATATCCACACATTGCTCACATGAAGCAAGAGAACACATAAATAACCCCCTATACAGACCCCCCCACACACAAAGCAAAAGCACATACGAATAAACACACATGCTTGTACCCCCCACACACATACACACACACACACACAAAGCAAGAGCACACATGAATACCCCCTTACACATACTCACACAAACACAGAGCAAGAGTACACACACACAAGAAGCAAGAGCACACATGAATAACCCCACATACATACACTTTCCTGATGACTGTGGAGGTCCCATTGTGAGTGGGCAATCTTTTAACCACTTTCTTTTTGTTGTTCATATCTAAAGTTTTAAAATGGAGTGGTAGGGCCAAATATCACTTTTTTCTTAGCAAACAAGGGCCTCTGTTTGCAAGTCAAGAGCTCTACCACTGAGCCAAATCCTCAACTTTTAAAATATCTAAAAAACAAAAATCCCATGGCAGAACAGATTAATGGAAATGAGTTGAATTAAGATGTAAGATATAGCTAGCAATATGCCTGAGCCATAGGCCGAACAGCATGAAATGAAAAAAAGAAAAAAAAAAAACTCCCTCAAGTTCTTTTGGGCATAAATTAGATTTGTCCTGTTTTCCCCCCAAGTCACAGCTGCCTTTCCTCCATCTTCCTCCCTTTGGGATATTGTTTCTGGAAAGCTCTGAGCAGACCCTGCCTAAGGCATCCTGCTGAGGAGCCTTGCTCACCTGCAGTTAAGATAAGACCTGGAAATCCATGTAGCTTCTAGAGTCCAGAGACTAAGGCTTGACCACACTCTGCACACTGTTGGCAGCACTTGCAGAAGATGAGGGCAGAAGCGAAGGGGGAAGAACGCGAACCTATTTCTCTGATTCCTGGGAATTCACTGTCCACAGGGTTCTGTGCAGCCTGGTTCCTAGAGAAGGGGGCTGACTTTGATGGGCATCTGGCATCAACAGCATGGCACAGGGATGCTGTTGGTCAGGGCTGCCCAGTGTGGTATGGTACAATGTGTGTGCAGGAGGTAGGGAGGCAGAAGACATCCAGAGAGTCTGCCCAGAGATCTCAGCCCACTTGATCCCCCCAGGGCTCCAAGGGCAATTTGAAGTATTTGCCATGTGTCCACCGGGTGCTTTGTCTGGGTGTCACCTCCAGCAGCCCATAAGGGAAGAATATCCACTAATGTACATATGTAGGTCATCTCCTGAGCAGATTGACGGGGTCCGGCAGAGGGAGAGTTCCAAGGACACGCGTCCAGAGAGGCAAAGTGACACTTCCAAGTGGAACTGTTTATTGTGTGCTGTGTTGTAGGCACCTAGAGCAGGAGTACAGGGGAAGACTGAGCCTCCTGCGCTCGGAGGTAGACATGGAACGGGAGCTGTTCTGGGAGCAAGCCTGCAGGCAGAGAGCTGTGCTGGAGCAGGATGTGGGCCGCCTGCAGGCTGAGGAGACCAGTCTTCGAGAGAAACTGACCTTGGCCCTGAAGGTAGGTGGGATGCATCCCTGTTGTAAACGTATTAGCAGAGCTTTATTAGGGTTTCTATTCCTGTGAAGAGACACCATGACTAAGGCAACTCTCATAAAGGAAAACATTTTATTGGTGCTGGCTTACAGTTCAGAGGTGTAGTCCATTATTGTCTTGGCAGGAAACATGGCAGCGTGCAGGCAGACATGGTGCTGGAGAAGGAGCTGAGAGTCCTACATCTTGAACTCCAGGCAGTAAAAAGTGAACTGCCTCTCACTGGGTGTGGTTTGAGCGTTTAAGAGACTTCAAACCCTGTCTCCATGGTAATACACTTCCTCCAGCAAGGCCACAAATCCTAGTAGGGCTACTCCCTATGAGTTCACATACTTGAGTCTGTGGGGCCCATAACCTATTCAAACCACCACATTCCACTCCCAGCCCCATAGGCTTGCAGCTGTAACATTGCAAAATGCATTTAGTCCAACTTCCAAAGTTCCCATAGTCTTTCACAGACTCAACAATGATTAAAAGTCCAAATTTCAAAGTCTCTTCTGAGATTCATACAATTTCTTAACTTATAATCCCCTATAAAATCAAAATGAAGAAAGAGATCACATACTTCCAACATATAATGTTACAGAATAGACATTACCATTCCAAATGGAGTAAAGGGAGAATAATGAGGAAATACTGGACCAAAACAAGACCAGCTGGGCAAACTCCAAACTCTGCATCTCCATGTCTGATGTCCAAATACCTTGCAGATCTCCACTCCTTTCGGCTTTGTTGGCTGCAGCACGCTTCTTTCTTGTGGGCTGGCTCCGCTCCCTGATAGCAGCTCTCCTTGTCAGACATCTCACAACTCTGGCATCTCCAAGGCAATCCAGGCTTCAACTTCACAGCTTCACACAATGGTCTCTCTAGGCCTCCATTCAAGGACACTCCTGACACGTGCCTGGCCTTAGCAGCCTTCCATAGTCAGGGGTGGGGGATGGGGATCCTTAACTCCTTTCTTCTATCTCTGATACTTAAAGCCAGAACCACATGCTGAGGCCACCTAGTTCTGCTGCCTGCTGGAGCTGGAGCACAGCCCTTTGATTAAGATAGCTTTATCAGCTTTTCTATTTTTGATGGTTTCCTTCATTGCCTAAGCTTGGCTTTTCTGGAACTTGCTCTGTAGACCAGACTATCCTCACACTCAAGAGATCTACCAACATCTGCCTTCCTGGTACTGGGTTTAAAGGTCTGCACCACTGCACCCAGCTCTAAGCTTTTTTAAAATTCCTTTTCACAAGTTGGAAACTTAGCTAGGTGCAATCTTTTTTTTTTTTTTTTTTTTTTTTAAAGATTTATTTATTTATTATGCATACAGTTTTACAGAAGAGGGCACCAGACCTCATCATAGATGGTTGTGAGCCACCATGTGGTTTTGCTGGGAATTGAACTCAGGTCCTCTGGAAGAACAGTCAGTGCTCTTAACCTCTGAGCCATCTCTCCAGCCCCAGCTAGGTGCAATCTTGCCATGAGGTCACCATTCCCTTTATTCCATTTCTTAATCTGTTTATCTCCTTGAACGCAGGATTTAGCTCCATTCCACTTCCTGGCATTCCTTTTTCTCTTTAAATGGTACATTTTATATTTTTACTTTTCCAGCTTGCTCCTTTCCATATGTATGTATATGTATGTGTGTGTGTGTGTGTGTATGTGTGTGTGTGTATGTGTGTGTATATGTATGTCTGAGCTGCGTAGAGAGCTAAGCTCCAGGAGCATCTCCCTGTGAGCCTTCTTGCTCTTCTGCTCCCAGCTGCTTCTCCTTTCCCAATACCTAAGGACCCCTGTGATTTCTTTCCTTCCCAGCCTGCCTCCTGCAGCCTCTGCCCATTGTTGGTAGGAGTGTATGGACATAACTGGCATCCCCTAGTGTGATACCACTGCCTTGATCCTTCTCAGCATAGCCCTTGTCTACAGACACCCACTCCTGTTGTGTCAGACCTCTGAGTCAGATTTGTTGTTATCACATGTAAGAACAGACACACTAACAGCTGCCACACTAGAGTTTATTCCGGGCAGTTGCCAGACGGGTGCAAGGGTGGAGGGCAAAAGGAATGACCTTCCTTGTGGCTTCTTCTTATAAGAAAACAGGTGGGCACAGATTTACATAGCCACACCCAGGGGCGTGCCCTCTGTAAGCGGCATGTTCTATGCCAGGTCAGGTTACTGAACTAACACGTTTACCATGTAGCTGCTATATGCCATGAATTCTTACAATATCGACACAACTTCAAACCCATCATTTTAAAAGCAGCTCAGACATGATGCACTGCTAGGCCGTTGTGTCACTCATGAGCTTTCTGACCGTGGGAGTGCGGGCAAGAAAATGGGAGGCAGTGGGGAAGCAGTGACCTTGGAATCGTTGGATGAGTTCCAGCAGCACACCCTGCCTGCTTGCTTGGTGCAGAGGCAGCTGGCACCCACACACTCTGACTTTCTTAGGGCTGTTTCTGAGAAATGCTGCTGGGAACAAGCCTCCAGCATACAGAGAAGTGACATGGACATTGTCTCTCTCTGTGTCCTGAACCCTGTCCATACCCACTTGTCTCCTAGGAAAACAGCCGATTACAGAAGGAGATCATGGAAGTGGTGGAAAAGCTTTCAGATTCAGAGAAGCTGGTCCTGCACCTGCAGAGTGACCTCCAGTTTGTGATGAAGGACAAGGTGAGCCTTCTTGCTGTTCTGGTTTTTCAGAGCAGTGCCTGTGCTGTGGGTGGTGGGGCACAGTCAGGGCATCACTGCCTGTCTCCCCAGGAACCCTGATATGCTAATGTGTACATGTTTCTCACTTTCAGCTGGAGCCTCAGAGCATGGAGCTTCTGACTCAGGAAGAGCAGTTCACAGCAATCCTGAAAGAATATGAGCTCAAGTGCAGGGTGTGTGTGTGCCTTTGCAAATCTGCTTAGCCATCTTGAGCATCCCTGAGTCCTGCTCCTGCAGCAGTGACAGGAA
Source organism: Sigmodon hispidus (assembly GCA_004025045.1). Classification (NCBI taxonomy): domain Eukaryota; kingdom Metazoa; phylum Chordata; class Mammalia; order Rodentia; family Cricetidae; genus Sigmodon; species Sigmodon hispidus. The sequence goes on along the minus strand of PVIH01004678.1, from coordinate 61,760 downwards.
GAGGACCAGCTACACAGGGCCAGCATTGTGGGTTCTCAGAAACTCCTGGCTCTGCCCCTAGAGACCATATTTGGCCTCATCTCTCTCCCTCCTTAGTCTACGGGTGCAGGGTGGCCCACAAGTGACTGCAGGAGCATCTTTTCCAGCAAGAACTTCTTATTCAGGCTGTGCTCAACCATGCATGGTCATTGCTTAGTTGTACAGCAGATATCCCAGTGACTAGTCAATTCCAGGACAGAAGGTGTTCGTGACTGTACTCCCAGGATGAATCTTCTTAAGGAAATTTCAGTTAAGAAGAACAGAAAGGAAAATCAGAGTTGACATGGTCCAGACCTTTGATTTATAAAGTGATCTATCGTAAAGCTTTAGTCAGCTTTTGGTTAGGCTTAATTTACCAAAAGTTAATTTATGTAAAACTTAGCAGAAACATTATTTACAAAGAGAGGCAGGCACATTTGTGGTTAAAAACTCCTGCTCTTGAAGATGGATGTAGAGTGGTGTGCTGTTTAGTGAATGTAGGAGGATTGCTTGCGCCCTGGAGGTAAAGGACAGTCTAAGATAAACACATGCTTATAATCCCAGTGCTTGGGAGGTAGAGGCAGGACTGTTAGGAGTTCAGGGTCATTCATCTTTGACTACTTAGGCAGTTAGAAGTGCTCTTGGGCTGTTTGAGACCTTGTCTCCAAAGACAAATCCCCTCCCCCTCAAAACACAACAAACCAAATACAGGGCAGCCTGAGTAATGTTGTAAGACCTGTTTCAAAACAAACAACAAAATCACAAGACTCCACAGGCCCATTTGTTCCTTTAGATCATAGGCATCAAGGAGAGCAAAACAGTAGCTGCTGTTCAATATCAGGAAATGTGAAGCATGTCTTGACTATTAATTTAATAGAATTTTACATAGTCTTGGAAATAATGCTGGTGATTCTAGAATCACCTTCACAGACAACATAGGCAACATTGCCAAGTGACCAAGGATAAGTAATATGGGTGCTCAGATAATAGACATTTTTGTGAGGTTGTAGTTCATTAGAGGATCCCCATACATAGCATGCATAGTTCTAGGTCTGGTCTCCAAATCCAAAATAAAACAAACCACTCAGTAATAAACCCCACTGACAGAGATAGGAAATCTAAGGAGGTTGATAGAGTTTACTATTCGGTCATTTATTTTTCTCATGTTTTTATACAATAATAAAAATATGACAAATAATAATTTACAGCTATCTAAAAATATTGCCAAAAATTGTGGGTGAAGCAGACAGCTGGTTTTAGTTACATTTCATTCTTTTCAGCTCCGTTGACTGTAAGGCTTTGCTCTGAGTCAATTCATGCCAAAAATTGGTAGCCATTTCTGGGGTTACCATTATAGGCATTGTATGATGCCAAGAGTTACAGAATAGTTTTACATGATATCAAATCGATTCCCATTTGCAGAAAGCTATAAAGAATTAGAAAACAAACTCAGAAATGGAACTGCTCCCGTTTTATGTGTGTCTTTGGTTTCTTTTCCTGTGAATTATCTTGAGCTTCCTCTAGTTGGAGTGACCTACAAGTTGAGTAGATGTGTGTCCTGGGAAGATATGTGGCCTTGCTTTTAGGGCTGTCTGGTTGGAGCAATCACAGAACTGGAGATATGAACCTACAGTCAAGACTGATTGTTGTCATACTTCCCAAGATTCTGTGGGATCTCTGACCTACCAGGAAATGCTAGAAGCTTCTTTTCCTATCCTTTTAATAAGCGAGTGTCTGAGCCTGCTCGTCCAGACATATGTCTCCATCCTCACCAAAGGGAGTCTCTCCCTGTTTGGTTTCTCGTTGCCCTGCAGCCTGTAACCCATCAGGCTTCTGCTTCCCAGACATTATCCTTTCTCTCTGCTCTATAGCATTTAATCCAAAACAAATGATCAACAGCTATAGCTGTAGAACCTCAAGCCAATTCCACCGCAGCTGAGAGGAGAGAGCAAACACGTCCCAAGATGTTGATGCAGTGATGTAAACATGACATAGTTTCCCCAGTTCTGATAGAACCTTTAGGTAGTAGAGTATTAAATCCATGTGTAGTGTTGCATGCTGGAAGTGCAGAATCTACACCTGCCTCTAGTGGACACTCACTGTGGATGGGGCTGGTCTTGGGTTTGGCTGCAGCAGCTGGAGGAGGTATCTGGCTCTGCCTATACAGGACCTACAGGACCGCAATGATGAATTACAGACTGAACTGGAAGGCCTGCGGGTGCGGCTTCCCAGGAGTCGACAGAGCCCCTCAGGGACCCCAGGCACTCATAGAAGGCGGCTCCCTGGACGCTGCTCAGCAGGTAGGGGCTCAGTCCTGAGGGTACATTGAGAGTGGAAAGCTTCCCAGACATGACCACAAGGCTGCACATTAATTTGGCATGTCAGAGGTCAGAGATGAGGAGAGTTGGGTGGAAGATTTTATGTTTGTAGAAATCACAAAAGTTAGAATTACCTGACCCTGAAGGATAATACAGGTTTGCCCTAGGGGTCTGTTTCTGCAGGAAATCCTATGAGATCACAGGTGACTGTGACATAGATGGTCACTAGCATGGAAGGTTATGTAGCAAGGTGGTTAATAGTGGGCATGGGATATTCTCAACTGAGGGAGTCCTGGCTGCTGGGTTCAGTTGAACCACACTAGAGGCTCTCCTGCCCTTGGGCAGTGGGATCAAGACAAAGGCCCATGTTGAAATGTTCTTGGTTTTTTCTAGAGACCAAAGTATGTGGGGTATTGTGGGGGTGTCACAGTCCTTGTAGAGAATGGGGTACTTGACTAGTCTTTGCCCTCCTGTTGGTTCTAGGCTGTCACCACAACAATCACTCCAGCTTTGATTCCTTCAGCAGCATCATATGGCACTCATGGTCCTCATCTCTCTGCTGCCCATGGAATCCAACAGCCCTGACTACCCCTACCCAGTTACATCGTGGCAATCCAAGGCCCTCAGCATTGTTCTATCTTGAGAGCTCATGAGTCTCCATGTGCCCTACAGCCATTTATGTTGGAAAGCAGAGAAATAATATACCCTGAAGTGATATTCTTGGATCCTCCAAGAGAAGCTTAGTAGAGACTTTACCGATGTGGGACATGAAAGGCTGCCAGTATCCCTGGAGAGTCTCAGGAGGAAATAGATAGTGGCCTTGGCAAACTCCTGAGATAGAGGAAGAAGGTGTAGGATGCAGTCACCTGTGCTGTCCTGCCAGGAGCCCAGCCTAGCCAGAGTGTCAAACATGATGGTGGCTCCTCTGGTACCTCGGGGCCCTGAGTTGCAGAGAGCATGTGACCTTGGTCAGGAGTGTAGGGATAGACCATTGTGGAGCTATTCACATTTCCCTCTGCACCCACCAGAGCCTTCACACACCAGGACTTCCAGTGCTGGACTTAGGTGACTGGGCCATGTCAATGTATGATTTAAAAACAAGTCACACAAAATCACCAAGAACACACAAGACTGGCATGTGAGCCTATGCATACATTTGAACATGTTTAAGAGTGTGAAGACCTGGCCATGAAGTTCTACACAGTAGGGAGGCTGTGAAGCTGGTGTTATCTGGGGTCAGGTTTTAAATGCAGTGAACACAACATCTGACAAGGATCTTTCAGAGAGTTAAAGGGCCTATGAACCTAGTGGGAGACCCCTGCTTCTCTCTTAGTAACCAGTGACATGTGGAGACTCGAACCTTGCTGGAGAGATAGTTTGGAGATTAAGAACACTTACTGTTCTTGCAGAGGACCTGGGTTCAGTTCCTAGAAACCACATGGTAGTTCACAACCATCTATAACGCCAGTGCCAGAGCACCTAACATCAATCTCTGGCCTCTATGGTACTGTACACAACACATTGTATGCAGACATACATGTAGAACACACATACTCATAAAATATAGGTAAATCTTTAAAAAAAAAAAAAAAAGGCTTGAACCTCTGAATTCTTTGTAGTGTCAACTTGCAAAACAGTTGCAAACTGCAGAATCCTCAACCACAGTGTACCTGGAGGGCAGAGTGACTCTTTCTACCAGCCCCATGATCTTTATACAGCACATCTTGCCAGACCTGCACTCATATCTTACAGGTCGAAAGCTGCCATCTAGAAGTCAGATGAAAGGGCCAGGAAGGCACTGGAGGTGTTCTTGACATAATGTCATAGTGTCCTTCTCTTTGCAGGCAATCTGTTCATGGGTGACCCTACTCCAGTGAGTTTGGAGACAGAGATAATGGTGGAGCAGATGAAGGAACATTACCAGGAGCTCAGGATGCAGCTGGAGACCAAGGTCAGGGGATTTGGGGGACCTCAGGCTGTAAGCCATTTGTCCAGTTCCTCAGACTGCTTGGCTGTGCAGGCCATTCTGTTCTCCTACTGTATCCTTCTGAACCCTGGTAGATGTGTGGGAAGCTTCTGACTTTGCCTATATATCTGGATGGTTTCCCTTCCCCTAGGGCTTCCAGGCCAGGGAGTACTACCCCACTGGTTTCGTGAAGTTTCCTTGGTTGTCACACCCTCTAGACTCATGGTTCTTGCCAGGTGCTTTGGCCAGTCTTGGTCCCAAGCCTCCTGAGCTCATTCACTTAACCTACCTTAGTGTTACTGTGAAGGGTGCATAGATATTCCACACCCTGGAAACATCACTGTCCTTCCGTTCCCTCTTCTAGACCTTGTGGTCAGGTCTGCTATCAGCTCTTTTGAGCATCCTCCTGTTCGTGTGTTATGTTGCTTGTCACGTTGCTAGGGCTGCCTAATTAGCACTGCACATCTTTCCTTAGGTAAATTACTATGAGAAGGAAATTGAGGTCATGAAGAGAAACTTTGAGAAAGATAAAAAGGAGGTGGAACAGGCGTTCCAGCTTGAGGTCACTGTGCTGGAGGGCCAGAAGGCAGATCTAGAAGCCCTGTATGCCAAGTCTCAGGAGGTCATCCTGGGCCTGAAGGAGCAGCTGAAGGATGCAGCACGAAGCCCTGAGCCTGCACCAGCCGGGCTGGCGCACTGCTGCGCACAGGCGCTGTGCACTCTGGCCCAGCGGCTAGAAGTGGAGATGGACCTGCGACACCAGGACCAGCTGCAGCAGATAAGGTCTGCGATGGGTTTTGTTCAGGGTTGCTCGCCAAGAACCAAAGCTTGGCCATAGGCTTATGTAAATTGGTCAGGATCAAATGCCTGGTAACAGCAAGTTTCCTTCTGACAAGGGCCCAGAGGACAGATATGTATAAGGATTTCATTTTCTGTCCACTTTGGGCCATGGAGCAGTTTGCTGTGTGGTTTTGGACTCTGTTCTTTTCCTCCTCTGCATTTGTCTGGTAGCAAGATAATGTATTCCCCATTACTAAATATAGAGTACATTAGAGAGTAAGTTTGTTAGTCAGCTTCTCTAAAGAAACAGAACTGATAGAAGGGGAAAATCCACAGAGAGACAGACATCGTAAGAGAGTATTATTAGATGGCTTACAGGCTGTGGTCTGGCTAGTCCAACACTGGCTGTCTATCAGCAGAAAGACCAAGTGGGTGGTAGTCTATGAGGCTGGATGTCTCAGCTGGTCTGTGGTGGGATCCTGAAGAAGTAGGTTCTAACGCCAATGAAATATGACCTCAGCAACAGAGTAGATTACTTTGCCAGTAAGTGTGGGGGTGGGTGCCCAGGCGAAAAGCAAAGGCCTTCTTCTTCCATGTCTTATGTGGCCTGCCACCAGAAGGTGTGGCCCAGATTTTGAGTAGACCTTTTACTTCAAATGAACCAGTCAAGACAGTCCCTCACACAGCTACCCAGTTGCTTGGGTTTTAGTTGATTCCAAATGTAGCAGAGTTGACAACCTATATTAGCCATCACAGCAGTAGAGGAAGAAAAATCTAGAAGCCCCTCTAAATAGACAGTTAATTTGGGTTAGCGAGAAGTCTTCGAAAGCTAAAATATTTGTCCCAAAGGAAGGAAAAGGCCATTTGGAAACCTGAATTTGGTGGGTCATTGTGTCAGTTACCTGAGAAATGTCACTTGCCCTCTGTTGCTTCCAGCCAACTATTGGTTGAGTGAGTACTTAGTTACTGGGGACACATAGCCAGTGGAGGTTGTCACCTTCGTACCTCCTGGCCTGGCCACCCTCATGTTGGGAGCCAGAACCTTCCATTGACTGACTGAGCTGATGGTTTAGTTGGGTGTTACCTTGAGACTGGTTGGGTCCGGATTTTGACAGTGAAGGGATACATTCCTGTCATGTTGACAGCCGCGGCTCAAGTGGCTATCATGGCATCAGTTCCTATTGAAGTGGACACTCTCCTTAGCGGGAGGGAACTGAGAGTAGCCAGAAAACATAGGGCGTGAAGGGAAAGGATTGGAGCTCCCTCCCTCTCCCTCCCTTCGAGGGTGATAGCAGCAGAGACCCCAGGGATCTGGCTGTTGCAGTCTTGAAGAGAAGCAGCCATCTTAAGTCTCTCCCCCAACCTAAAGCTGTCTCCTCTTCAACATGAGAATTGTGTTGAGGGACTGGAGCTCCTTTGGAGCCCAGTGCGGTGCCTGAAGGCTGGGGCCTGGGATCCTGCTCATCTGGGCACCAGTTAGCTTCTCTGTGGAGGTGTAGCCACAGCTACTTCAGCTGTACGTAGGACCCCTGGCAGGGAGTACAGCATGCCTCACCAAGCTGGGTGTTTCTGTCTAGCCCTTATCTCACTCCCACATTCTCTCTATTCTTTCTGGCTCAGGAGACCCAGGCCAAACTGCTTACAGGGCTTTGAAGGGGATTTTTGAGTATGGGTCAGTTTGACTTGTCTCACTAATACCAGGGACCAGCGCTGCCTAGTAGCACTCAGTGCAAGGCCTCAGCCACACTTGACTAAGCACTTGCAGTGTGGCCAAGGACAGGAATTTTGATTCTACTGAAAAGTAACCCCTACTATCTTTAGGCTGTCAGACATGGTGAGTGATTCTATGCTGCCTCCTGTGGACTCCATAAAGGACGAGAGGGAAGGAACAGGGCATCCTGACCCAAAGTGGGCCACAGAAAGGAGGGAGGGAGTTAGGTCGGCTCCTGGAGCAGGAGGTCAAGTGGAAGGCCTGGGATTCGGCTGGCAGGACCCAAAGTGTGTGACTTACGTTTCTGCAGGAGAGAGGCAGAAGAAGAGCTGAAGCAGAAGCTCTCGTGGCTGGAAGCCCAGCATGCTGCCTGCTGTGAGAGTCTGTCCGTGCAGCATCAGTGTGAGAAAGACCAGCTGCTGCAGACACACCTGCAGCGAGTAAAGGACCTGGCTGCTCAGCTTGACCTGGAGAAGGGCTGGAGGGAGGAGAGGGAGCAGGAGGTCCTGGCGCACTGTCGGAGGCAGCAATTGAAGCTGCAGGCTGTAATGAGCGAACAACAGGCTCGGATCTGCAGGTCATTCACCCTGGAGAAGGAGAAGCTGGAGCAAGCCTACCGGGAGCAGGTGGAGGGACTTGTCCAGGAGGCAGACGCACTGCGTGCTCTCCTGAAGAACGGGACCACTGTGCTGAGTGACCAGCAGGAGACGACACCCAGCTCCAGGTCCCTGGGTCCAGACAGCAGGCAGCAGCCACCAGCCCAGCAAGCTGTCAGCCCTGATGGAAGGACTGGGGCACCAGCAGAAGAATGGCCTGGCCAAGGGAGAGCTGCTGAGGAGAGTGAACTTCCTGGCAAGCCTTGTGGTATAGTTGCCATGCCAAGCCCAGCCCCTACCCTAGGGTTCAGAAGGTCCTCAGATAGCCTGAGTGTCAGAGACAACCGTCAGGGTCCACTCATTGCTGAGGAGGGAGCTATCCCAAAGGAGCCAGAGACGCCTGCCAGCGCCTTTCCAGGCCGGGGCCAGAAGCTGCCTTTGCCTACTCAGCCCCAGATGTTGGAGCTAATGTTAGGTCTAACTGCTTTGGACAGGAAGCCAGCTCCTGTTGGGGTTCAGGGACAGGTTTCAAGGGGGGCAACTGGGGATGCTGAGGATGTCCAAGAGACTTGGCTCCAGTTCAGGGGAGAAGCTTCCTGGATGAGGCCCTCACTGACCTGCCCTGAGCTACCAGATTCACAAGAGGCCAAATTCAAGCACTTTGCCACTATGACGGAGACAGAGGCCAAAGTGACATCAGTGATGTCAGAGAGGGAGATGAATGATGTGAAGACCAAGCTTCTGCATCTCGAAGACGTCGTGCGCGCTCTCGAAAAAGAAGCAGATTCCAGAGAGAATTACAGGTTTGTCACTGCTAGTCATAAAATACATGAATCCCTCAGGTCATCCCTCATGACCACTGTACAGCTTCCCAATTTCTAGCTCTTGACTGCCGGTGTGGCTGTGTAATTCCTATTGTGCAAAAATCCCATGTCCCGTCCTGTCTCCCCTAATTCCTGGCTGTGAACAAGTGGGCCTTGGCCGGAAGGGTGGGCCTTCCTGAGGCAGCTCAGTCCCCACCTCTCACCTCAGTAGGACTGTGATTTGGAGGCTCTATGTAAGTTGTAGGCTGTGAACCCTTGCCCTCTGAGTTTAAGAGAAGCAGGAGTTTGGGGCTGCAGCATGCCTCTGTGCCAGGCTCTGTGATGAATTGGATCAACAGGTGACTGTGCTGTAGTGGGCAGCACCCACGGAGACCCGGGCTGCAGTGCTTTGGGCTGGCCTGAGCACTGTTGGGGTTTAAGGGACTCATTGCAGTAGTAAACAATGCTGTAGCTGATGTCAGTGCAGTACTGTCCCATCTGTGGGAAGGAAGCTGAGGTTTTAGTCTGTTAGAAAATGGCCAGGAGGTGAGTAGGGATAAGTACCAATTCTGTCACAGATACCAGGGGCCTGGGAAGGCTTGCTTGAGCTAAGGCCATGGTTTCAGAGCCTGCTGGCTCCTTCTCTGGCAGTTGGACCAGCTCAGGCTGGTGATACACAGGAGGCACATGGTGTGTCCTAGGATTGTGCGTGGTCACATATGAATGATATGACCATTTCCACTAAAAGGTGAGTTCCTGCTGACTGGGAAATCATGTATAGTTACCTCCATTCTGGAGGAAGATGTGGGGTTAGGATATGGCACAGTGACATACCATGTACTTAGCATGTGTGAGGCCCTGTGTTCTATACCCAGTACTAAAATAAATACGTAAGCTAAAATTTCAGACATGCAAACGTCACTAAATAAACAGCATAAGAAAGCAGACATGGCTTCCTTTCAGCAGGAAACACCATCTTCCAAGAATTCACCAAAATAAAAATCTGGTAGAAAGAGGAGAGGCACCAATATATATTCTCCAAACCTTTAGAAAGCAGAGTTGTTCCTCTGGCCACATATATAAGAACCTATGAGAAGGGCAATGCTATAGATGCTGAAGGTACTGTTCAAAAACGACTACCCCATAAGTGTTAGTGTGACTGGGCAGGAAGAGTCTGCAGTGTTATCCAGCATGCTGGCGACATGGCTGTAAACACGCAGGCTAAGGACAAGAGCCCTGTCAAGAGCACTAACATGCACTTTGAGGAGATTAGTCACCCTGTAAGAGCTGAGAGAACTTGATGAGTGGAGCAAAGTGCTTAGCAAAAGAAGGATGCCAGCGGGAAAGGAAATCTAATCTGGGTTCAGCTGCAGGGCTAGCCCAGCTTTGTGAGGCATACTGCCTGCTCATGGCTTCAGTTCAGCTTCCAGTTTTTTGTTTAGTTTGGGGCTCTAGGAGGATGGCCTCCGTGAAGATGGCATACACTACATGTGACATGGCTCTTCATAGGCTCTGGGTGTCTGCAGAGCCCAGGTGCCGAGTACATGCAGGAGTTGTGGGTGTGGGTCAAAGACTGGCCTTTGGGGAGTACACAACAGAGCTTGCTACCCTGAGACAGGGAATGCTTCTCCAGAGAGAGGACGCAGCCTGCAGTTTTTCACACTCGCAGCTATGAGCTGGCTGTGAGGCCGTGGCCAGCTTGCCCCTTCCAGGTCTCAAACAGTTTCTTCAACTTTGACCACAGGGCTGAGTTTCAGAGGCTTTCTGAAGAAAATTTTGTGTTGAAAAGTGAGCTGGGGAGGATTCAACTGGAACTACAAATTTCAGAGAGCAGAAATGAAACACAGAGGTAAGGCTGGCCTCCTGGTTCCCTCTAGTCTAGACTGAGCAGGGCTGGGGGCGGGGCAGGACAGTGGGGGGCTGTGAGCAGATGTGCAGACTTGGGGGTTCCAGCTACCGTCTATGGGCTAGCACCCCCTAGATTCCCACACCCTTGGAGTTTACATAGGGACCTAGTGTGTATATAAGCTGCCAATTGACTGGCATCCCACCCACAGCTCAGGACATAGCATGTGTCAGCCCCTGCAGAATGCGCCACATGGTGTGTGAGGTGTGTTTGGAGGGGAGCAGAGTCTAGCACAGCCTGGTGGTGGCCAGACGCAGGCGTTTCTGTGGTTTTCTCCAGCCTTTACTATTGGTACCTGCAAGTCAGTGAGTCAGAGCTGCGGACAGGGCGGGGCTGAGCCCAAGCTGCAAAGTGATGTTTTCAATCTGTTTCTTCAACAGGCAGGAAATTGAGGTTTTAAAGAGAGACAAGGAACAGGCCTGCTTTGATCTGGAAGAGCTCAGCACACAGGTCAGGTACTGACAGGCGTGAGTGGTACCACACAGCCCTTTCTTAGTGTCTTGAAGTAATTTCTTTCTAATGAAAGGGGAGTAGAAAATTTCTTTCCTATAAGATCCAGTTGCTGCCAACCCCAGGTCCCTGGCAAGGATCCAAAGGCCTCTCTCTAGGCTGGCAGCTCTCCCAACTGTTAGCAGTCATGAGTGCCGCCTCCACAAGGTAGTCCTCATGAGTATCTGTCCTCACCTCCTCTTGGGAGGACTCCAGTACCAATCAGTTATGCTTTAAAGCACTTCTTCAAATTTAGTCAGCACTCTGAGGTGCTATGGGTAGGATTTCAAGATTTGAATTTTGGGAGGACGTCCTCAGCCCGTAGCAATGTCACAGTGGAGGTACGATATCGATAGACTCTTAGAGCATCTTTAGATCTCCTAGTTTTCATACCTGTCCCCATTGGTTGCTTATGCACTGGACCCTGCATAATTGTATCAGCTGGGTAGCCTCTCATGTCTTCACTGACATATGATTGGTGTTTCTACCAGGGATCCCTTTTGCTAATAGTTGCCATGACAACTTTCCCATCTGGCAGCTCCAGTCTTCCCTCTCTTCCAGAAATGTTATTTCAAAGTGTAATGTAAGTGGAGCTATACCAAGTGTGGCCTTTGGGGTTGTTTTTTGTCCCCTGGTGAGTTCTGGGGACTCTATGTAGCCACAGCCTCTCATTATTGCTGTATCTATGTTTCCTGTGTGTGTTCTTCTGAGTTGTTTCATAACACTCTGCTCTTAAATACTTTAGCAGGTGTCTCCCCCAACAAGTGTATCTTTTACTAAATGCAATATTGCTCTAATGCCAATGAGTCTTAACCGTATGAGCTCAGGCCCTACATCGATTCAGTGATCCAAAAATACACAGGAAGCAGCTGACAGATTGCATGTAACTATGAGCTCCCCCGCCCTTTAAATTTCGCATAAGCCAGTCACTTTTTCTTGTTTGAATGAAGGGGTTAGAGAATGAGCTTGGCACATCTCTGGTGATGTGCCTTGATCAGCACCATCAGATATGTAGCTGAGAATATTGGATAGCTGGGATGATCAATACCATTCCTAATGTGCATGCCTGTGGGCATGGTGCTTCTCTTTAGGGTCAGGTTCTAGGGAGTGTCCTCGGCAGAGGTTACAGAAGTCATCATCCAAGAGGGTAAGGTGTATACTTCTTCCCATGGATCCCATGGAGACCTCCTGGAAGCACAGGGTGGCTCCCTCCCTGGGCTCATGTCCAGACACATGGCAGATAAGGATCCAGGGGATACTGCTGGGGACAGATAGGGAAGTGTGGTCATCTGCAGTGACTCATTAGCTCTGCTGACCCAGAATACCTGCTTTTCTCTATGACACTGGCTTTTGGAAGAGACTGGTATCTCCCAGGCTGTCCCTGTTCTGTATCTATTAGCTGCTTCCTCGGGGTGCTGTGCTGTTTGTTTGATCCTATGTTACCTGTTTGACTTGCAGAGCAGAAGAAAGATAAAGGCTAGAAGGCATCAGAAGGGTAGTTTGGTGGCTGTAGGACAATAACGGCCTCTGGTGGCCTGGGTTGTCTCTTGTCTTACAGAACAGAGCAGGGTGTCTAATTCTCAGCTCTGCTGGCCACAGAGGGTGGATCATCTATGCCTTCTGTGTTCAAGTACAGCCTCTGCCCACTTGCCTAGCTTTTTTGACAACTCAGAATGTCTCCAGGAGTTGCCAGATGCCCACAGGGAGAAGAGTCACCCTGGTTGGGGAAACTGGAATGATCTGAATTGAGCTTCTGTTTAAAAGCATTTTTATTTTTATTTTTTTTTTTTTAATGTTTCTTCTTTTTAAATATTTATTTTTATTTTATATGAATTGGTGTTTTGCCTGCATGTATAACTGTGTAAGGGTATCAGATCTTGGAATTACAGACAGTCGTTAGCTGCCATGTGGATGCTGGGAATCGAACTCAGGTCCTCTGGAAGAACAGTCGGTGCTCTTAACCGCTGAGCCATCTCTCCAGCCCCTAAAAGCATTTTTAAAAAAATGTGTTTTAACTCTTTTTGCTGTAGACTCAGAAATACAAGAATGAATTGTCACAGCTCAACTGCAGGATCCTTCAGCTGGAAGGGGACACGTCTGCCCTCCACACCCAGAAGGAGGAAAACCGTGTTGCCATCCAGCTGTTAATGCAGAAGCTGGAGGAGGCAGGATGCCGAGAGGAGCAGCAGGTCAGGGGCCAGGCTGGACCTGGGGAGTGGTTGGAAGGGGGGCCTGTGGGGTGGTGGAGGCCAAGGAGGTAGGTAAGTACCCCCAGAAGTGCAGTAAAGGGCAAGCCCTGGAGAGATGGGTCAGCCTGAGCAGCTTTGGAAATGTCACAGAGATACAGAAAGGAGAAAAAATTGTGTTAGTGCAGATGACAGGAGCATAGATGGTGGGTTAGGTCTCCAGCTTTCCTAGAGTAAAATAGATAGCAAGAGCCCCAGTATCCCTGTACGTGCGCTTCATAATTGTGCTTGTGAAGATTGTACCTGAAAGCATTATGGGTTTAGCTGGAAGTGTTTTGTTGATGTCCTGTTTATAATAGAAAAACAGGACCAGGATCGAGTTAAATATCAGCAGTGGGTGAGTGAGTAAATGATGGCACAGCAATTAGATACCAAGTTCTCAAATACAGTGTTGGGAATGATCCAGCTTCCATAAGGAGGACAGCACTGCAGGAAACTGTGCTTTCTGATACAAGCTCACAGTAGATGTGCACTTGGATAGAAGAAGGTAAAGAAACTGTGTGTGGACCTCAGACTCTCAGGGTCATGAGAGCAAAATTCTGCATTTTTTTCCTTGTCTGTAATTTTATTTCTGTGTGCCAGGCTCTGCTTATAATTGTGAGTGTTTTTGTTTTGGTTTGGTTTTTTATAAATAGGGTGTCCAGATCCAAAACCTTGAAGTTGAGCTTGAACGTGTGAATGAGGAATGCCAGGGTTTACGACTGTCCCAGGCAGAGCTGACAGAATGCCTCAGGGAATGTCGGGGCCAGGTGGGTAGGTGAGGTGGTTTGAAGCACTTGATCTAGTCCTTGGCTACGGGCTACGAGACTATCAACAGTAGGCTGACAGTTGCCATGACTCTCATCTAGCCCAAAGATGTCACTGGGCCAGCCAGGTGCTGCACAGCTGACCAGGAACTCATTAGGCTCAGAGGCATCCCCATTCCATTGGTAGCATGAACAGATCAACAGCATTTCCGATGGAGCTAGGCCTCTTACTCCTGTCTCTGGGGTCTTGGAGGTAAACAGACTGTGGCAGCCAGTTTTCTTGAGCTATCAAGAGTGTTTTGTGTTTCAGATAAAGCATCAAGCATCTCACTCACTGAACTTGCATTTCAATCTTACCTTTAATTGCTTGATTGAAGGAGTTGGCTAAGTTATGCATGGTTTAATAGAAGAGACTGCTCATAGGCATGCTGGGCTCTGGGTTTATGCTACATTTGATTCCATCCCTGTCCCCAAAGTCTGCAATGCCTTTTGAATTAATAACACTCTAGGATAGCCATGGCACTCACCATAGCCAAGTCTCAGAACAATGAATCCATCTCCCCTCCCCCCGCCCCTAGAGTGACCTTAACAGAGAATATAATGCTAACACTGTCGCTATGTCAGGTAACGACTCTGCATTTATCATTGATGCCAAAACTTGTCCTTCCAGCTGCACAGTGTTCAGCTGACACTGGAAGCCGCACAGTCCCAGCATGGCTGGATTGTCCAGTGCCTGCAGGAGCACATGAGTCAGTTGGTTCCTGAAGCTCATGTAGCCGAGCTGCAGCACTTGCTCCAGCTTGAGCAGGAGGCAGGGAGGCGGCTAAATGCACAGCAAGTGAGTGGGGATGTGCCACTGGAGGCTAGCTGCTTGGCAAAGGGCATCAAGGAAAGGAATCTGGAACAGCAAGGGACATCTAATAGATGCTGGGGGTAGATCAGGGTCATAGCTGAAGACTAGGGAGCCAGCCAACCCCGTAGGCCCCTCCGGTCAGGGTTCACAGAGCCTCCCAAACTCAGTGTCTTCGGGTCACACCATCACAGTCAGTCATCGTTGGTGAAGAGTGACATCGTTAGGGAAGCTGATTTGTTACTGGTCAGTTATGATTAAAGTTCTGAGGACAGAGTAGTCTACAGTGTCTCCCTGAACTAGAGAGAGAGGTGCTTACAATAGCCCGTGGAGCCATTGCTGATGTCTGCATGAGTAGCTGGCCATCTATATCATCATCAGATTTGTGCATTTAGTAATTTTTCCCTTAAAAAAACAAGCTGGGGCACTGTTCATGAGTACAAACAGTGGTGTGTAACTTCTGTGCAGGAAGAATACAAGCAGCAGCTGAAAGCCAAAGAGGACCAGGTGGTGGATGCCGAGGCTCGGCTACGCAATGTGGAGTGGCTGCTGCAGGAGAAGGTGAAGGAGCTTCGAGAGCAAGTGAGCACAGCCCCTGCCCTTCTTCCAGACTCCCCTGCCCCATGGCCCAGGAAGATCCATGGAAGGTTCATTCAGAGCCTCAGATAGAAAGTGCTTAATTTCTCTTTAGTAATTACTAATCCAGGGAGATGGACTTCTCAGTACAAGAAGCTATACTGTATTTGAACATCATGTCAGAACTGTGCCTGCCATTCCCAGGGTGGACACTGTTCATTTATCAGTCATAAGATGCCCCTCCCTAGCCCGGGATCTCAGGGGTCTCATTCTAGAGGCGGAGACAGAAACCTTAGATATCACAGGTGACCTCAGCTTTAGTCCTTACTCATACTCTGAAGATTAGAGATTGGAGGGAGGAACCGTGGGGGGTGGGGGTGGGGGGGCAGAGCCACTCAGAGGATGTGATCTCCCCGGCAGGAGTCAGGTGGACTTAGAGAGGCTCTCCACTGGGTGAAGGCTGTCCTGGATATTGGGGGGCTGAAGGTGGCTGCACTTTGGCTACAGAGCAGCATGAACATCCTGCTGTGCTGGTTGGCCTGTAGACATGTGTGTGGTGTACTCAAGGACCCTCAGTGGAGTCCAGCAGGATGAGACCTGCCTCTCCTTCACAGGCCTCTTGGCCTGGGAGGAAGGATCTAGTCCAGATCATCCTGTCCTCTTCTGCATCTTCCTCCTCAACCTCACTGTCTTCCTCTCCTGGACTTGGGGTTCAATGTAGCCACACTTCCACTTACCCCCTTGTTTTATCTCTTGTCTGGGAAACCTTAATTCTGGCCAAATTCCATAGCTGCTACACACTTACAGACCTGCTCTGCCTCTGACCCGAGCTTCCCTAACCTCAGAGCTGTGTCCTTGGCTGCATATTTCATAGCAATATGAACATCTTTGCTTCCCAGTGCCCTACGCCTGCCCTACCTCCTATGGAAATGCTCTTTGGCACTGTCCAGTCATGTCACTACCCGCCTACTGCTGGTCCAACCAGAGACCTCAGGACTGTGGCCACTTCCTCCCCTACACCTTGTGGACACCAAACCCAGCCACCTGTCACCCTACCTACTCCTACTGGCTTCCTTCATCATCCTCTATCTGCACTCAGCCCAGGAACAGGAGCCAGCTTTTGAGTCACAAGCAAAAATTTAAAGTGGCTGGAAAAACAGCTCAGCTAGTAAAGTGTGGGAGGCAGGCAGACACAGGTGGACCCTGAGTTCTCTGGTCAGTCAGTCCTAACCAAAGGGTAAGCTCTAGATTTCATGAGAGACTCTGTAATCTTCTCAGAAAGGGGGGGGATTTAAAAGAGGGGTGTAAATAAGAGTTTTCAATTAAGAGTGCATATTGCTCTTACAGAAGTCCTGGAGTTTGGTTCCCAGCACCCAAGTTGGGTGGTTGACAACTGCCTTTATTTAACACCAGCTCCAGGGGATCTATCCGGTGCTGTCCTCTGACCTCCAAGGGTACCAGCACTTATGTGTCCATTCACACACACAGACACACAACATACACGTTATTTAAAATAGAAATTTAAAAAGAAGCAAGTGAGGAAGACACGAGACTTCATACACTGGCCCCCACATGCTTGTATGCACACGTTAACAGACACACCCAAACACTCACACTCCGAGGTTCTTCTGATGGAGATCCCTTCCTTTGTCTTGCTCCCTACTAGTACACAATCCTGAGCCCTTCTGCCTCCTCGTTATACTGTCACATGTCAGAAGCAGATGAACACATGTGTCTTTCTACAGTGTCAGAACTGATTAGTCATAAACCCACAAGCTGCTCTATCCATGTCCTTGGCTACAGTTTGACAAATACTTCTGGTTTCCCATGGTAACTGCCTATTGGCAATCATAGGTTCTTTTATCCTAGTATTAACTAATATTAACTGTTGTACCACACATTGCATTTCACACAATAATCTACAAACATGTAGGCCACAGGATAAAAGAATGGGTCAGAATTTGCAGCATTCGGGGGGCTGGAGGGGTGTCCTGAGGTTGAAGATGGAGCTGATACATGTGTACAGAAGAATGGGGACAAGGAGTCCAGGCACAGAGCTGGACACTGCAGGTGTCAGGTGCAGGTAGAGGTCAAGGGTCAGCTAAGTGTCACGTACAGGAAAAACTACACTTGAATTGGAGCCCTGGATGAGGCTTGTTTGTGCTGAGGAACCTCGTGAGCAGAAGTATGCCAGCCACATGCGAGTCCTGCACTACCCTTCCCTGTAGTCTCCAGCAAGGGGTTACTGATGACGTGGCTGGTGAGCTCATGTGCCTGGTGTTTCTGACATGTTTTGTTTATAAACAGCTGACACTGTTTATCAGTTGGTGCCTCCTGGTGTGCTGCAGATGGCTTCTCTAAGTATACATGACACAGTCATTCTTTTCTTGCCACTTAGATTCCAAGCACAGTAATTCCAGTCAAGGCTGTTGCTTTATAACATGGAGCCATCCAAGGCTAGGCACAGCCTGAAAGCTACCACTCACTCAAGAGTAAGCTAGAGCAAGCCCAACCTGTTCTCACTTCTCCAAGTCTATGCAACCATAGGTCTCGCAAAAGCACCTGCCAGCCACAGGGCCTTTGTATGTATCCTTTCCTCCGCTTGCAGTGCTCATGCCCAGCTTTGACTAGTTTTCTGGCTTTATTCCGTCCTTAGAGGCCCTACCCTGTCTATCTCACCCACAATGGCATACACTGCTCTGGTTTCTTTGCACATTTGTTTCCATCTGCCTCCATTGTTAATGTGCTCTGCCACAGCACTGGTGTTGCCAGAGTGAGCACACTGAATATGTCCACGTACTCACTGTGGCCTCATGGAGCCCAGTGTTCAGATCTTTGTGTCATAAACAAGGACACAGCCATGGCCACTGACTGCAGATGTGTTCTCATCACTGAAACCTGTCCAGCCTCCCTGTACATAGTAACTAGCTCACACCTGGTTGGCTACAAGGGTGGCTGTAGTGACTCTGTGTTCTGTGTGGCAACACCAAGGCAGAGCACATAAGCCAAATAGTCTAGAGACTTGAAGGTTTCATTGTTTCACACTGCACTGAATAGCAAGCAGGGTTTTCATTCCGTGGCGAAGATGGTCATAAATTTGTCTTAATTTTCTCCATATAGTTCTGTAATTTCTCACTTTCCTCCCTTGTATCAGAGAGGATTGTCATTGCATCCAGTATGTGTGTCAGAGCTCAAGAACACCAAAGGGAGGGCTGGAGCAGGGGATGAGGGACAGGCTGGCCTAGCGGTCTGCTCTGCAGCAGTTCACAGGAAAAGTGTGTGTGGCTTTCTCCCCTGTCTAGCTGGAGAAGAACACCAGATCTGATTTGCTGCTCAAGGAACTGTATGTGGAAAATGCCCACCTCATGAAAGCCGTTCAACTCACAGAAGAGAAGCAGCGAGGTGCTGAGAAGAAAAACTGTGTCTTGGAAGAAAAAGTTCGAGCTCTCAACAAACTGATCAGTAAGATGGCACCAGCGTCCCTTTCCGTGTAGAAGCTGCTGTTTTCTAGGGTTCCCACGAAAGAGTGCCTTCTTCAAATAATGCTACTCTGATGCCGTAATTTTCTATGGTACTAGCCGCACTTCCTAGACATATAAAGACTGATTTCTGTTCACCCTACAAGCATGCAGTGAATGTCTGCTATGTGCCAGGTGCTGGGGAAGAGAGGCTCAGGTAACGTCCTGGGTTAAGGGCTCAGGCTCAACAGAGAGATGTGGCTGAGTGTTTTGAGTATTGTGCTTTGGGCTGGAAGACAAATACAGAATCAGGTTCTGGGTGGACTCTGATGACCTACCTCCATGTAGGTCAGCACCTCCAGGAAGAGGGCATCCCTCAGCAGTCCTCTGCTGCTCCTGGAGGTGAGGGAGGGAGGGAGGGAGGCAGCTGAGGAGGTGGGCTCAGGGATAGCAGTGTTTGTTGTTGCAAGTGCAATCTCATTATAAAAATGTTGTCACACTGGAAATTGTACATATTTTTTTTAAAAAAAGGTATAGTTTTATAACTGAGATATACCTAAATTATGACCATTTGGTTTACCAGAGTATTCTACTGTGATATGAAAAGTTACTGTATTTTCAATAACTTTTCTATTAAAATTGACTTAAGTCTTTAAGTTTTTTAAAGTCTTAAATTATTTCACACATAGTTTTATAAGAATCACTATGGGGGCTGGAGAGATGGCTCAAAGGTTAAGAGCACTGTCTATTCTTCCAGAGGTTCTGAGTTCCAATTCTCAGCACCCACATGGTGGCTTACAACCATCTATGATGAGATCTAGTGCCCTCTTTTGGCATGCAGACATACATGCTGGCAGAACACTGCATACATAATAACACTTTAAAAAGAAAAAACAAAAAAGAATCACTTTGGGGCTAGGAAGAAGATTCAGTGCATGAGGACAGAGTTTGGACACTAGCAATAAAAATATAAATGGGGACAGATAAGTATAGTGGCATATGCCTTTAATCCAGTGGTTCTCAGTTTGTGGGTCACAACCTCTCTGGGGATCACATATCCTGTATATCAGATATTTCTATTAACTCATAACCATAGCAGAATTACAGCTATGAAGTAGCTATGAAATAATTTTATGGTTGGGGTCATCACAAGAGGCACTGTATTAAAGGGTTGCAGCATTAGACAGGTTGAGAGACACCGCTTTAATCCCAGCACTCAGGAAGCAGAAGTAGGTGAATCTCTTGTGAGTTTGAGGCCAGCTTGATCTACATAGTGAGTTCCAGGATAGCCAGAGCTACAAGACCCTATCTTGGGGAAAAAAATTGTCTACTCCAGTCAGCTCTTCACCCCAGAAGGGAATACTCTTAGAACGTAGAGTCTAGTTTTTAGTTTTACTAACCAGTAGAATACTAAGTCTCAGTATAGTTTGTGTTATACCAGTCAAAACTCAGAGGCAAGTGGATCTCTGAGTTTGAGGCCACCCTAGCGTACAGAACAAGTTCCAAGACAGCTACATAAAGCCTGTCTCAAACAAACCACCACCAACAAAAAGAACCCAAGACTAGAATGACAGCTGAGGCTGGGCGTGGAAGCTCAAGACTGTAATCCTAGCACTTGGGCTGAGGCAAAGCATCAACATGCCAACTCTCTGGGCCCTTCCTTTCAGAAGTGCAAGGATGCTGCTCATCTACACAGTATAATTTATCTGCTCAGCAATGTCCAGCCTTCAGCCTCCCACAGATCCTGAAGAAGGCTCAGCCTCACCTTTGGCCTACTGAAACCTTCACTTGGCCAAAATAACTCTTTCCTGAGGGTTTATTCTATTGCTAAGGAAACAGATTTATCCTTTTACCCCAGGATGTTTACATCTTCTACTAAATATTTGCTACTTTCTAAAAAATATATCATGAAAACAGATTCAAACTGAAGACTTTATTTTTATTTATAAAAGTACAGCAATTACTGTGGGACTGGAATAACTAGAGATAGAGCTTGTAACAAAGGCCTACCAGTTGGCAGATGATACTCCAGGCAGAGTGTTCCTGGTCTACAGTCAATTCTTTGATTTCTGTTGTCTTTTGAGGTGCTAGGGATGAAACCCAGGGTTTCCCAAATGCTAGGCAGGTGCTCTAAACCACTGAGCTCCAACGCACGCACCCTTCTTGGTTATGTTAGAGCATGTCTGTAATTTTAAACTCAAAGGAGAGGGAGGTCCGGTGAGACTGTTTACACTTAGATTCACAGATGGCTGATCCTGAAGTGCCCTGGTCAGGACAGCACGTGCTCTAGGACCCCTTGTCTGATTAACTGCTCACACTTCCACCGAGGCAAAAAGTGCTGGAAGCAGAAGGGTAAGAATGAGAGAAATGATTAGGGGAAAAATTAATTATATTTTGCATCAGTAAAAAGCAACAGTTACTGTATACCTTATCAACTTCTACAGCTAAGCAGATAAAAGCGAAACTTAACTAATTTGCTATTATAACCAAGTAAAATTGATTCTTTTACATGAACACAACTGGTAAAGTTCTTATTTTTATAAAAGTCACTGCATAATTCTTAAGATTTATTCCTTTTTATGTGTTTGAGTGTTTTGCCTACATGTATCTATGTGTACCATATGCCTGTTGCCCATGGAGGGCAGAAGAGGACACCAGATCACCTTGGACTAGGGTCTTCCACAAGAACAGCAAGTATACTCAACCACCAAGTCATCCTTCTTGCTCCTTATTCACTAAGTTTTCTTTTTTAATATTTTTATTTTATGTGAATTGGTTGGTGTTTTGCTGGCATATATAACTGTGTAAGGGTGTCAGCTCTTGGAATTACAGATAGTTGTCAGCTGCCATGTGGATGCTGGGAATCGAACTTAGGTCCTCTGGAAGAACAGTCAGTGCTCCTAACTGCTGAGCCATCTCTCCAGCCCTTCATCATTAAAAATTATTACAAGTGTTACACACACACACCACCTCCATCCCCCTAACCCCGATGTGCACTATACACACACATGCAGAATGATACATTTGACAGTTGCTCTAACACTATATTTATAAGCATCAAAGATTATATGTTAAGTATTACCCCATTAGTATCTGAACTATATGGATATCTACACAGATATACAGTCTTAGATGTAACAGATATATCTATAATTAGCTAATTTAGTATACATGCATATGGGTGTGAGTATGTGTGCATTGCAGACATGCATGTGAAGGTACTCTGAGGAGGTGGTTCTCTCCTGCGGGATCGTACGGGATCCAGGGATTGATCTCAGGCTGTGTGCTAGCACTTCTTACTATGCCATCTTGCTGGCCCATGATAGGTACTTTAGAATTAACATTAAATAGTAGACAACAGGTTTCAAATACAAATAACCTGTTGAGGATGTTCACATGTCCACCCGTGAGCAGATGAACAGGCTCAGGCCTCACTACCTCAGACTCAATGAGCAGACAGCAGCAGAGCTCAAGAAAACCTCAACAAACTAAAAGTGCTTCCACTCATCTTGCTTTGAAGACAGCTTTGCTCTTGGTGACCTAGGTTCCCCATAGCACTTTCAGAACACAGACTTTTTTTTTTTTTTTTAAAGCACCTTAATTCATTGTCTGGTTTTGAAGCAGTATGTTTAAGGAGACACATGGGAGAGAAGAGTTGGTTTAATAAAGGTTTTAGGGTATCTTTGAAATTGGTTCTAAAAATCTAGTTTTGGAAAATGACAGCTGTATGCTAATAAAACAGATCAGTCACCCTCTCAGGTCAGAGCACCAGATGCCAGAAGCATTCTGTTCCAGGATGTAAACTGTCCACATCATGATTTAGGGACAAGACACTAGCTGGTCAATACCCACGTGGCAGGGCAGGCGAAGAAGAAAGCTTGGCCTTCTGAGGCCCTTTTCCTCCTTCACTGTGATTGCAGGAAATGAGAGAGGATAGAAATGAACCGAGTTAACATGAAGTCACAGCCCTTTACAGTGACAGTCTATCCCATTGAGCTGTTCTGTTTACATATCAAGTACTTAAAAGTCCTTGATCTACACCACGATTTCTTGCTCTAAAGAACAAGATTAAGATGAAGTATGAGCTCTTGAATAAGGATATACAAGGATAGAAAGTGTGACTTCTTTGTTCATAATAATAATAAAACAAAAAAAAAGAAAACAGTGATATGGAAAAATACAAAAAATAAAAAAAAAGAATTTTCATAAATTCTGGGACAATCTCAATCCAACATTCTTTTGTTTCTTACTCTAGTCCTATAAGCTTCATGCATACTAGATAAGTACCACAATTGAAGCACAACTCCAACTCTCTTTTCAATGTTTATTTTGAGACATCATCTCACTAAATTGCCAAGTATGGCTTGGAATTTCCTTTGTAGCCCAGGTTGGTTTTGAACTTGCTATGTAGACCAACCTAGTCTGGAAGTTGCAGAGAGCCTCCCAAAGTGCTGGGATTAAAGACAAGCACCACTATATGTGGTCCTCTTGCTCAAGTGGGATTACCTCCGAGTAGAGGGGATTACCAACCCTTAAATTCAACATCTAATAGTCCCTAAATAATTTGTTAACTAATAATTACTTAGGAAAATGTTTAGTATTTTTTTTTTAAACCTTTATTTATTTATTTATTTGCCTTGGTGTTTGCCTGGTACTGGAACTACAGACAGTTGTTAGCTGCCATGTGGGTGCTGGGAATCGAACTCAGGTCCTCTGGAAGAGCAGACAGCGCTCTTAACCGCTGAGCCATCTCTCTAGTGCCAATGTTTAGTATTAAATATAAGCACCAGCCTAGTAAATAAATTAACTTTTTCTTACCATATAAAACATTTGCTTCAAGTCTTAATATTTAGAAAAAAATCCAGAAAGGTCTGAGATACAGAAGAACATCACAAGGAGATACTCATTTTGCTACTGAAGCCAGCATTTCCTCACACACACATTCTTAACAAGGTTTAAGTATATAACAACAGAAAATACCTGACTATTTTTTTTAAGCAGGACTGAAGTGCCATCATCAACTTCAAATTCTCCATAGTCTTTTAAACAGCGCACCTTAAAGAACAAATAGAGACTTGTTTTTCCTTTGAGACAAGGTCTTTAGCTGTATTGTCTAGTTGAATCTCTAATCTTTAGGCTCAAATAATTCTACTGTCTCAGCCTCCAGACTAGCTGAGAATGTAAGTATGCCTCAGCATTCCTGGTTTATGTACTAATAGGTAGTAATCAAAAGAAAGCGGCGCTGCACGAATATCTACGTAGTATCTAGATCTACTCCAGACTCATTTTTGCAGTATTAATCATCTCAGCTTGTTCTTCATGTTAGCCTTATTCTTTAGGCAACTAGGTTATGAAAACTAAGAGCTCTTGGTTAGAAGGTAGAAGGGTGAGGCAATCTTTGACAGCAGCTACCTGGGCTGTCAAGACGCCTCAGAGGGTAAAGGACCTGCTGTGACCGCTGATCTCACAGGACAAGGAGAGAACACTCCCCAAAGCTATTCTTGTATACCAAAGGACATACAACTGCACTCAGATACACATTACAGGTAATTATTTTTTTAAAGGGAAAACACTAAGTGCTGTCCAGGAAAATGGATGCATTTCCACCTCATGAAACCGGGAAGTTTACTCTCCTGAGGGTAGGACTGTACTGCACTGCCATTGACTTCCAATAAAGCCAACTCCAG
Organism: Sigmodon hispidus; assembly: GCA_004025045.1. Lineage (NCBI taxonomy): Eukaryota > Metazoa > Chordata > Mammalia > Rodentia > Cricetidae > Sigmodon > Sigmodon hispidus. Next base: position 37,610 of record PVIH01004678.1, on the reverse strand, counting down.
CAGCAAGTGCCAGGTATTTCTACCATGTCCTAGAATTAATCTGAAATTTTACAATGGCTCTCAAGAGCTTTTTAACATAGTGTGAGAAATACTATTAGCAAAAAGTCTCCACTGCTATATTTAGTTCTTTGAAAAGACTGATTTGGGGAAGAGGTGCTGTGGCCAAGTGTGTTTCCCTCAATCACTTCAGGATTACATTTTTTCCTATTTTGAGACAGAGTCTGCTGTAGTCCAGGCTGATTCTAAACTTTTGATCATTCTGCCTCAGCCTTCCATCTATTAGAACTACAGGTATGAATTACCACACCTGGCCTAAATTAACTGCTTCTGTACATTAACATTCTTAAAATAAACAAAAAAATAAAGTCAAGTATAGTGGCTCACGTCTGCAATCTCAGCACTTGGGAGGCAGAGGCAAGAGGATCATGAGCTACATAAGGGTTACCCTTTACTACATAGCATGTTCCAGGCAGACCTAAGCTGCATGAGAGCCTATCTCAAGAAGAAAAAAATATGTGTATATACATATATCTATATCTATATATCTATATCTATATCTATATATATAGAGAGAGATACTACTGTCTCATGTCATTACTCATGTAGTATCCAAAAGTTCCTACTTACACGTATTTTAATTTTTTCCCATTTTATTTTATGCCTATGGGTGTTTTATTTGCATGTATGTCTGTACACCACATGTATAGGTCCACGTGGAGCAGAAGGCATTGGAACCCTAGAACTAGAATTACAGATAATGTGAGCTGCCATGTAGGTGCTAGGATTGAACCGGAATCCTCTGTAAGAACAGCCAGTGCTCTTTGCCACCAAGTCATCTCTCCAGTCCCTCATGGATATTTTTTAAGTTTTCATGTTGAAATTAGAATTTGACAGAACTACACATTGTGTTTTATGTCTTACCTTTAATCCATAGGTTTCTCTCTCTCTTTAAAACCTTTTTCTTTCCTTTTGGCAATCTATTTGTGGTACCAAAACCAAAACTATTACAATGGGTATACTGAGGAAATTTTAGGTGTCCATCCTAAAGACAATGGGAACTATCTTCCTCTCACTCTTTTGTCTTAAGTTTCCTTCCTTCTTTTTAAGAGAAGTTAGTAAATCCTCATCTTTGATAAGGGGTAGCACAATGTGCATTAAAGTAAGTATACATACTTCAATATATAGGCTTTTGGGAGGCTTCACATCCTGGGTGATGTCCAAGCCTTCATCTCCTCCCAGTGACCTCATGTAAGTAGCAAGAGACTTTTTATAATGGTTGAACCACTCCATCTGTGAACATAAAAATGGTCATTTGACTAAGGTTTAAGAAAATCTGTACAAATTGTACTATCATTTCTGTATCAACAAACACATCTTAGGACTGGATCTTCCCACATCAATTAACTTAATTATGCAATCACCCACAGACATCCCCACAGGCCTAATGACCTCTTCCCAGGAATTTTAGGTTGTGTCAAACTGACAAAACTATCCCAGCTACCCAAGTGAAGACAGCTTTGGCAGATGTCAGACACACAGCCAGTATGGTCTCTGCAATAGCATATAAAAACCATAGGGAGGACAAAGGTCCACAAACTCCGCTAACTCTACCCACTGAGCATGTACCTGGCAGGCTCCAGTTTCCAAGGACCCTCAAGAATGACCAGAAAGTCACCCATTCTCTTTTAAACCCTGTACCACCTCTCACCCTTTATTCTTTTTGGTACACTTTTAGTGTTAATTTTACCTCTTTTTTGTTTGTTTGCTTAGGATTTTGTTTTACTTTTTGGTTTTTTGAAACAGGGTTTCCCTGGCTGTCCTAGAACTCGCTCTGTAGACCAGACTGGCCTCAAACTCACAAAGATCTCCCTGGCCTGTTTGTTTTTTGAGACAGAGGGTTCACCTTGTAACCTTGGTTGTCCTGGCACCTGATATGTAGACCAACGTGGTCTTGAATTCACAAAGATTAGCCAAAGATTAGCCTGCCTCTGCATCCTAAGTGCCAGGATTAAACATGTACTACCATGCCTGGATATTTTTACTTTATTTTTGAAAAAGAATTTTTTTTTTAAAAAAATTGAAATATAATTATTTCATAGTCTTCTTTTCTTCTTCTCCCTTCAGTCCCTCCCATGTAACCACCTTACTTCCTTTCAAAATTATAGTCTCTTTTGTTATTGTTACATATATGTATGTGTATGTATATATATACATATATAAGAAATACATAATATTATATAAGTTATATATTTCCATTTATATATTAAAAACCCTGCTCAGTCTGTTTAGTGCTTCTTGAATGTATGTGATTTCAGGGCTGTCTACTTGGACTGCATAACCAGTTAGGGGGAGCTTGTCCCTGGAAAAGACAATTTCTTCCTGTAGTGGTTTGTCTGCAGGTGGAACCCCAGCTAAAACAGTTCTCAGAGGAATGGGATTAGCTATAAGCACTTATATTGGGAAATTAGATACGAAATATATAACCTGGCAATGCACCTCAAGGTTCTAGGAAAACAACAGTTCAAACCCAAATGCAGGATGATGAGAGAAATAATAAAAATCATGGCAAAAATTAATGAAGTAGAAACTTAAAAATATATAGAGACATAATAATAAAAATGGGTAAATTCCTAGGCATATATGATTTGCCAAAAGTAAACCAAGAAGAAACAAATCCATTATCAGTAAGACTGAAGCAACAATACAAGGCCTCTCATCAAACAAAAGCCTTAGGACTAGATGAGTTCACTGCCAAATTCTACCAAACCTTTCAAGAAGCGATATCACTAATACTTTTAAACTGACCCTGACCGAAGGAAAGGAACAATGCCAAACTCATTGTACAAAACCAGCATTACCCTAACACCAAAACCAGCATTACCATAACACCAAAACCCCATAATGACAACAACAAAAAGTTACAAATTTCCCTGATAGACACAAAACTCTCAATAAATTCTTATCATTAGGATTCAAGTACACACTGAGAAGATCAGCACATGACCATGTTGATTTCACTTGAAGGACGCAGGTTGTTTCCACACACACACATCACCAGATGTGATACAATAAATAGTTAAGGACAGAAATCATCTATCACTGCTGCAGAGAAGTATCAAGAGTTGTTAATGAGGTGACTCTTGATAGTTTATGCTAACTTAATGACACAGAGTAGAGGCTAGAAACCATACAATCAGTGGCCTGGGCTTCCTACCTAACTGGCAGTGTGGCCTCCTGGGAAGGGAGGAGAGAAGACTAAGCTAAGTGACAAGATTGGTAATTCAGTGGGCACATCTTTGGAGAATAAAACCCCAAACACTTAGACACCAGTACTGTGTAAGAGTTCCTGGATGGCAATACTCTGTATACTATTCTGGAATGTGTCAGGAGGGTGTCATGCTCTGATATACAAGGACAAGATGCCAGAAGTTCAGAGTCGCTAACTCTTTCAGCTTTTGCCTTAAGAGTCTCATCCAGCTGGTTTTGATTTGCATCTACTTTGTTTCAAGACACTGAAGTTTGAAGCAGAATAGTTTTCTGAGCTTTATGACTCACTCTGGTGAAGTTCTGAACCTATAAATTAGTTCAACTTAGAAATTGCTTAACCCTAAAACCAAGAAGATAAATACTATTAGAGAACATAGCATTTTCATACATTTGAGTATTGTTAACTTACTTCTTCAGCAGACATATGGAATCGTAAAGCATTTGGCAGGACACTGCCATATTCCCACCTGAGTGCTCTAATCCGAAGCAACCGGTCATACCTAGGACATGAAGGGATTAAATGGTATAATAAAAGGGGTCAAGGGTCATTCTGATGAAAAGACTCAAGAATTACAAAAACCTAAATTGAACATGTGGACTTTGTTTAACTACTAATAGACACCAACAAGAATATAGTCAAAGGCTTTACTGTTCCACCAGCAACTTTCAAATACTTCCCAATAATTGACTCAGAGGCTTAATATTACTTATAAACACGCAGACATTAATTAGCTCAGGCTCGTTACTAGATAACTCTTACACTTTAAGTTATGGTTAGCTAGGTGACTTGGTACTTTTTCTTAGTAAGGCATTCTCATCTTGCTTCTTCTACATCTGGGGTGACTCCTGACTCCACCCTTCCTTTTCCCAGAATTCCTAAACTTCATGCCTGGCCAATCAGCATTTTATTAAACCACTTCAAGTGACAAAGCTTTATAGTGTAAAAGAGCATTATCCCACAGCACAAGACATTGTTGAGACAATGGGAAAAAGTACATAAAGACTGTTTATACTGCTCATGTGGAGGTAGAGGCAGGAGGATCTCTGTGAGTTCAAGGCCACTGACAGCCAGGCCTACATGACACCCAGTTTCAGTCTGACAGAAGCCATCAGGCATTGTTAACTTTCCAAATGTGACACCATGCAGTGATTATAAAGGCCATGAGATCTTTGCTGCTTAGAGAAGAAAAGTATTAAGAATTCAGGGGTGGGCTGCCATCATAATCCAAACTAGGACAGCATAAAAACAAAACAATGAAGTAAATATGGCAAAACACTAAGATCTAAGAACTAAGTTTCACAGAGAAACTTATAGTAGTCTCATTTTTTTCAAATGAATACACTAGTTATTTCATAATTTTAAAAAAATTAAAATATAGCTGGTAGTTCATGTGATGCACACCGTTAATCCCAGTACTTGGGAGACAGAGGCAGGTGGTTTCCTGAGTTTGAGGTTAGCCTGGTCTACAAAGTGAGTTCCAGGACAGTCAGCAGAAAATATCTCTTCATTCTCACCTCTAAAATACAGGCTTGAGATTCTAGTCACTTAGCCTTTTTGCCTTACCTAGACACTATCAAGCTTATCTATTTTTGCACAAAGAAATAGCCTAATTACCCCTTAGATTACTCAAAATAGCCACCTAATGGCTCACCAACCCTGATATTTTACGGGAACTAACTTTTGCAAGTGCAAGGGTAGATAGAAAGAGTTTTTCCTATCTCAGCTCTAAATCTTCTTTCCCAGCTTGTTGATCTTAACTCTATGTCTTTCCATATCTCAGTCCTAAACCTTCTCTTCCAGCTCTCTGTTTTCCTATTTCTTTTCATATCTCAACTCTAAACTTTCCCTTCTGGCTTTCTGTTCTTCTGTTTCTGGCCACACGACCAGATCCTCTCTAGAACCTCCGCATTTCAAATCTCAGTGCTCATCTGCAGCTCTTCCTTTGCATTTTCAGGAACTCCAAACCTGATAGCTACATTTACCCCAACAGCAGCTCGTTCTTGCACTCTAAAGATCCTAATCCAGTTCTCCCTCTGCAAAAAGCGGCTGCCATAGATAAGATAATAAAAGTTTACACTCTGTTTACTCTGTCAGGACTTTCTCAGGTAAAAAATTAGGCTATAGAGTGAAGGCGAGTTTGGGAACAGGCCAGAACTCATGCAGATAAAGTTCATCAGGTTTTTAAATGCCTCACAAATGCTCTCTCACAGTATACTAGATCCCTAAGAGCACTGAGGAAAGGCAACTTCTCATGACCTGTTTCTTACCCAGAGCTACCCAGACATTAGAGCTAAACTTAGACCTTGAGAGGAGACCAGACAGACTCCACAGGCAGGAGTCTTAGTGCTGGTTTTAAGGTGTATCACAGGAAAGATGAGAAAATACGCCAAAAGATACCTCCTGCTGGCAAAAGCTGTCTAAGCAGCTCCTTCGCCTCCACCTGTGGCAAGCAGAACCTGCTGTGCTTTTAAGTATGGCCAGTCCGACTACTGTCTTGTTCTTGCCTAGCCTCACAGAGGCAGTTCAGGCCTTGTCCTGGGTACCATCAAGGGAATGCTGGTCTAAGTGAGTGTCAGGCCCCACGTGGCAAGGAGACATTACACAGAGACCACTCCCAGCTGATCTCCTAAGGCCTGGCTGTGAGCAATTGGCGCTGCGGCCACCCTCATAGCACAGAGGGAGCTTGGGTAGTCATAATGGTATCAGGGAGGTCCATCTCCTCGTGGACACTGGGAGCCACATATTCAGTCCTGAAGGAGCTTTGGGGTCTCACCTCTTTCTTTCTAGCTTCTCCATTGTCAGGGTGAGAAGCAAATAGTTCTGGCCTCATCAGACGCTGCCACCCAATTATGTTTTCAGAGATGTCTCTATCACTCATTTTTGGTCATGCCAACCTGCCCTGTACCCCGAGTAGAAAAGAGATTTTTTAGCTTTTAGTCACATTTTGTCTGAATCCAGACTCCGCCAGCCGCTCTAGCTGTCTCCCTGCTCACCTTGCTATCTGCTTAAACCTGTCAGCTCTAGCCTTCCAGCCTCCCAGGTGGACCACCAAGTGTAAAACATCCAAAATCCTTGTGTCGCTAGACACATTTCTCTAAAATCCCCCGTCTCTGAGTTTTTTGTTCCAGCCTGCTTCTCAGACCTGAAGAAGAGATGGCAACCAGCAAAAGGCTCTGAGGTATTTCAACTCGCCTTTCCCCCACTTCCCTCACAGACTAACCCTCTAGCTGCTGCTTCTAGAAAATGGAAAAAAAAACCCAAGAGCCATTTTCAGAGCCAATACAGGTAAAACAGACCATTTCCCCCACCCCCACCCCCCAGGACCAAAAGGAAGAAACCAAAAGCCATTTTACCCTCTGAAAAGGGTAAACAAAAAACAGGAGACATTTTAACCTCTTTCCATCCCCAGACCTAGCAGAGTACACTCACTATATTATCACTTCTCAAGGTTCTCTTACTAACTCATAGTTTTCTTTTCAAGCTCCAGAAAATCAAAATCATTCCATGGCTTAGGCTCATCCAGACTACAGAAAATGACCTGCAAAATCCAACAGACCAACCACCAAAAGACACAATTCCCTGAAAAGACAAACTTGGCCCTTTAAACAGCTTGAAGCAGCCTTGAGATCCGTCGGCCCAGATCATTTTCCCCCTGCCCCCCCCTATAAACCCAGTTTTCTTTTTATAATAAACGAAAACGGTGAGATGTAAGAATTCTTGACACTCCATGTGGTGAACCCAACATGGCTCCGGCAGGATGCGCCTTGTACAGAGGGCACACCCCTAGGCATGGCTACATAAATCCATGCCTACCCCCCTCTTAATAAGAGGTGCCATGTTGCGGTCTGTCTCTCCTCTTCTGCTTCTCTGCTCCTGTACCCGCCTGACAACTCTCGTATGGCCTTGGTAGTGTGTGTGTGTGTCTCTTCGCACATGCAGAACCAACAGACTGTTAACCCTGTCTCAGAATAACAAAAACAACACAAACTTAAAAATAACAAAATAACAAAAAGAAACAACAGAAGATTTCTTTATTTCTTGCTATCCACTGAGAGACCAAACTACATCAAAAACCCTCCAAGGCTCCCTGACACTCCAAGCAAAACCCAAGATACTTACAGGTATGCTATAGTGCAGCGTCGATTTCTTAACAAAGAGCAATGCCGAAATTTGATGGTTGGTATCAAATCACCTCGTCCAGCTGACTTTGCTTCATTCCTGTAAGGGCATATGTAAGGAGCAAGAAATACATGCATTCTAATGTAGGTAAAAATTTCAAAGCCAACGTGACGGACTTACATGCTTGTTTTGTCCATGTAAAGTTAGCAGCACAGCAGTCAGCCTAAGCAGAGCAGCTACCTCCAAGCCAGTGCTTTCATTAGTATATTAAAAACAAACAACAACAACAGAACTGGGTACAGTGGTGCACACATCTGATCCCAGCATTTAGGAGACAAAGTCAGAAAAATCTCTTGAGTTCAATACCATCCTAGTCTACATAACATAGTGAGACCCTGTATTTATCACTGAGTATCTAGGTTGTTTTGTTTTTGTGGTGCTGGAGATGAAAGCCAGGGCCCCACACATGCTAGACAAGAGGCCTAGCACTAAGCTACTCCCCTGACTGAGCCATTTTACATGCTTCTGCCACTCTATGGAGGTCAGCTTAAGTCTCCACATTCCTTATAAATGCTTACAACGAAATGATAAGATTCCTGGATTATAAGGAGCCAATATAATACATCTGGACTATATTGGTATAGTGGCACCTTGTCTATGATCCCAGCACTTAGGAAGCAAGGTGGTATAGAGAGCATTAAATAAGATAAAACTACAAAACAAGATCTTTTCTCAAAAGATTAGATTTAATAGGAGAATAATGTAGAAAGCACATGTAAAATTTTTTACATTTAGAATGATTGGTTGAGAAAGATTTGCTTCTGTTCTCAGGTTACTTGTTAAATTTTATTGTACTTATTTATGTGTGTAGGCAGTCTGTGTAGACGACAGACCAGACTGCAGCTTTGAGGAGTTCATCCTGTCTTTTCACCGTGTGGGTCCTAGAGTAAAACTCAAACCGTTCATCAAACATAGCAGCAAACACCTCCATCCACTGAGTCATCTTTCCATTGTTTTATTTTTCAAAATCTTTTCATTTGGGCTGAGCAGTGATGGCATATGCCTTTAATTCAAGCACTTGAAAGGCAGGTGAATCTCTGAGTTAGAGGCCAGCCTGGTCTACAGAGCAATTTCTAGGACAGCCAGGGCTATGGAGAAACCTGGTCCCAAAAAATTTTTTTAAAAAAATTCTTGGGCTGGAGAGAAGGCTCAGCGGTTAAGAGCACTGGTTGCTCTTCCAGAGGTCCTGAGTTCAATTCCCAGCAACCACATGGTGGCTCACAACCATCTACAATGACATCTGGTACCCTCTTCTGTATACTGTGTACATAATAAATAAATAAATCTTTAAAAAATAAATAAAATAAATTCTTTTTATGTGTATGGATATTCGCACCACATGTATGGAGCTCCCACGGAGGCAGGAAGAGGGTGTCAGATCCCCAGGAACTGGAGTTACAGATCACTGTGAGCTGCCATGTGGGTTCTGGGAATCAAACCCAGGTGTTCTCAAGAACAGCAGGTATTAACCACTGCTATTTCATCATCCTCCTCAGAGGTAATTTTAACTGGAAACTACTAACAATGATCACTACCCCAGAAAGAATTTAAGGGACTAAGGGACAACTTTCTGGATCACTAATTTGCACAGGGTACAAATACAGGGATAGAGAAAATTCAGTCCCTGACTGGACCAGACCTAGTAGGCCAACTCTAAAATATACCTTTGTTCTGTTTATTGTAGTTCAGGTCACTCTTTAGAGACCTGGATAACCACTGTGTTTCCTTCTCTCTGCTTATTAAATACATACAGCAACCAGAATGACCTTAAGACAGACTGTCAATCCCACACACAATTATCTCATTGATAACACCCTCCTCTCCTTGCTAAGTTTCAGCTACACGGGTCTTTTAAGTATAGTTTCCTGAGTACCAGCCTCTTTAAGATCCTTGACATATGCTGTAGTCACTGCCTGAATGCTCACCCTGACTGTTTTAGTGAATAAAACCTTCTCCTTGAAGCCTCAGCTGAAATGTCTTTTCCTTAGAGAAAACTCTCAATTCCTCAATTTCAGTTGCTGTGGCATAATGTTCTTGTACACTGTAAAGATTTGTCACTCATATTGTTTTAATAAAATGCTGACTGGCCAATTGCCAATAGTGACCAGACTAGGAAAATTCTAGGGAGAGGAAAGGCAGAGACAAAGTCACCAGCCAGATGCAGAGGAAGCAAAATAAAAATGCTGGACTAAGAAAAAGTACCAAGCCATGTGGCTAGGCATAGGTAATTCTGGGTTAATTTAAGTGTAAGAGCTAGTTAGTAATATGCTTAAGCTACTGGCCCACCATTTACTATAATGTTAAGCCTCCAAGTCAATTATTTGGGAAGAGGCTGCCAGGTATTCGGGAACTGGTGGTCTGGAGAGAAACATCCACTACTTTCAGTGATACTTTATATAGGCTCCTAGTATTATTCTCTCCTGTAGCCTTCCTTTAGAGTGTATCTCCCATCACGGCATGTTTGTACTTAGCGACTATCTCCTAAGTAGTAAGGGTCATGAGCAGAAATCTAGGCTATGCCATTTATCATGAAAATATCAGAAATATTTATCAATGCAAATTTTTTTGGTGCATGTCTGTTGAATGAATTAATGAACAACTTTGCAGAATTGAGTTCAAGACTTGACATCAGACTCACATTTACCACAGCCCTCTGAGGTTCAGTTCCTTATCCTATTGGTAAAAATTTGTTATCTACATGTATAGTGTTCCTATTGTTTTGTATGTTCCACAGATCTTATCATGTTATTAATTTCTACATCCAAGTAACTCATAAACCTCTCTAAATAAGATTCTGACTACCATTGGGCATTAATCCTAGCGCTTGGGAGGCAGAGGCAGAGGGATCTCTGATTTTGAGACCACCCTCGCGAATTCCAGGATAGCCCAGGTTACACAGAGAAACCCTGTCTCCGAAAAAGGAAAAAAAAAGTTTCTGATTACCTCAGCTTTGATCCACTTCTTGGCACTTTTTTTTATTCTTACCATGTGATAGCAGCCTCTGAAATCTGTTCACACAGTCCAGATTCTCCACTGTATGAGATGCCTAGCTTTAAATATCCAATAAATCTATAGCCCCCTCTTTATGTGCTAAGTGGTAGCCTTTTGTGATACCAGTTCTCAATAAATTCTACTCATGCTGTTGGAAATTCCTGCTGTTCCTGCTCTGTGGACCTTTCTCCTTCAAGCACTCGGAGGTGTCTGTTAATGAGGACAGAGTGGGAACTAAGTATTTACTTGCACTATGGCCTTTACCTGCTCCTGTGCCATCTTTTTAAGCCTACCTTAATTCTTCCAACTTAGAAGTCATACATCATACAACATCATGAAGATGTGTTAAGCATCTAGCATATGTGAAATATTGCCCAACCACAGAGCAGCACAAACTCCTTAAGTTCAAGTCCTGTGCTTTCTTGTACAACCAGGGTAAGATCAGGTTTAGAAAATTACATCCCCAAAAAGATAAAAGGTTCTTATTTTAACATCTCATTTCTTATTTTGAAAACATCTCTGTTATCACAACTTACACATCAGACTGGTTTTGTTCATACAAAGCTTTCATCTCCTCCAGAACTTGTCTGAGTCCATCCTCCTGAAATGTATAAATATATTAATTGATTTCCTGATTAATTTCAATCTGTACTATATCTTTCATTTACACATCTTAACAAAAAAATAGGATTCACAATATTTCCATGGCTACAGATATTGGCAAAGAATATAAAATGGTATAGCCTGTGGAAATCAGTTCCAAAGCTGTTCAAACACTTAAAAGGAATGGATATAGTTCCTCAACCCAGGATGCCAAGCAGGAGGATCCTAAGACTTCCAAGGTCTTCACATATTACATAGACACTCTATCTTAAATAACAAAGGACAGTGGATGTAACTCATTGGTAGAGCACTCTCCTAGCTTGCACAAGACTTTGAGCTCTATCCCCAGCACCAGAAGAAAGTTAAACTGAGCTACCATATGACCCAGCAACTCCACTCCTAGCTTCATACCCAGTCCCATTCCTAAACATGTTTTCTTTTTTGCTTTGTTATTTTCTTTTTCTCACTCATTCTTTTTTCTACTACTGAGCTAAATCTCCACCCATGCACAAAAACTTACACAAAATTTTATTTTTATTTTTTAAGTTTTCTTGAAACAGGGTCTTGCTAGTACTGTATGACCCAGGCTAACCTTACATTAAAACTTCTGCCTCGGGGCTGGAGAGATGGCTCAGAGATTAAGAGCACCCTCTGCTCTTCCAGAGGACCCGGGTTCGATTCCCAGCACCCACATGGCAGCTAACAACTGTCTGTAGTTCCAGTTCCAGGCAAACACCAAGGCAAATAAATAAGTAAATAAATAAAGAGGGAAAAAAAAAAAGAAAATGCTAATAAAAAAAAAAGAAAAAAACTTCTGCCTCAGCATCCCATGTCCTGGAGCTACATGTATACACTGGGCTTTATACAAATGTTTTTGGCGGGGCTGGAGAGATGGCTCAGTGGTTAAGAGCACCCTCTGCTCTTCCAGAGGACCCGGGTTCGATTCCCAGCACCCACATGGCAGCTAACAACTGTCTGTAGTTCCAGTTCCAGGCAAAACACCAAGGCAAATAAATAAGTAAATAAAGTTTAAAATAAAAAAATTAAAAAAAAAAACAAATGTTTTTGGCAGCATTATTCAAAATAGTCAAAAAGCAAAAATAATTCAAAGGAGCAACAACAGACAGAAGTATAACCAAATGTGGTATATCACTTAGTGAAGTATCATTTAGCAATAAGAAGGAATAAGTGCTGATATGTGCTATAACACAGGTGGATCCTACAATTCTGTGTCAAACCAGAGACAAAGGCACATTCATAGACAGAAAAGCACTTTGGTCAGGCATACCCCTAGAATCAATCCCAGCAACTGAAAGTATCTGGAGGCCAGTCTGGCCTACACAGTGAAATCCTAACCCTAACCCAAAAAAACCAAAATGAAGTTGGGCAATGGTAGCACATACTTTTAATTCCAGCATGTGGGAGGCAGAGGCAGGTGGATCTCTGAGTTTGAGGCTAGCCTGGTCTACAAAGTGAGTTTCAGGACAGCCAGGGCTACAGAGAAACCCTGTCTTGGGAAAGAAAATAAATGAGATCAAGTTAGATGGCTCAGCATGTGAGGGCACTTGCCTCCAAGCCTGAGGACCTGAGTTCAATTCCTGTAACTCACAAGGTAGAAAGAGAAAACTGACTCTCCAGAGCTGTCTATTGACCTCCACAACTGTACTGTTGTACACATAGACAAATAGTCTCTTTGAAGCCAGCCTGTCTACAGAGTGAGTACTAGAAAAGCCAGAGCTGTTATACAGAGAAACCCTGTCTCAAAAAAACAGGAGGTAGGTAGATAGGTAGGAGAGGGAGAGGGAGAGGAGGAGGGGGAGGAGAAGAGAGAGAGAGAGAGAGAGAGAGAGAGAGAGAGAGAGAGAGAGAGAGAGAGAGACTGAGACTAACTGTCTAACTGTCTCAGATTATATTGGGCTAAAGAGGCCAGATACAGATACAAAGAGTACATACTACATGATTCCCTATGGCCCTTTACTGTCATCAGGCCCTTTATAGAAGTGTCAGCTCCTAGCATGAACCCAGATACATGAAAGAAAGGAAAACAAGTCAACAATCTACAGGCAAGGAAAGCAAATCAGCAATTTCCAAAGGCTGCTGCTGGGACCTGGCTTCACAGTGATCCCCAGAACTACCAGGGTTACATCAAGATGCTGTTGGTTCATCAAAAAGCTGGTTATAAATATGTGGAACTGGAGAGATGACTCAGAGGCTAAGAGCTCTTGCTGCTCTTGCAGAGGACCTGGGTTCCCAGCACCCACATCCTGCAGCTCACAAATGCCTATAAATCCCACTTTCAGAGGATCCCACACGCCCATCTTCTGGCTTCCATGGGGCACCTGTATGCAGCTGATGCACACACATACACAATTTTAATAGAGTCAGGCCAGCCTGGGCAACATGAGGCCTTGTCTCAAAAACAAAATCAAGAAACAGATGGGGAAATTCACCAAATCAATAAGTGACATAAACATGCGTCTTTTCTTTTTCTTCCTACAATTTGTTTGGCCCAATTTAAACTTTTTGTTTCTAATCTCGGAAACCTAGCAAGGCAGTAAAGAGAATGCAGCAACTGCAGCCTCAGGAGAAGAATCTTCAACAAGACATAGGCGGACTAGCCCAGGGAAGGTCCGCATAGGCCCCGCCCCCAGCCTTGTGGGCCCGCCCCCTGGCCCTCGACACGCCCCTCCCCGGCCGCAGCTCCTCACATTGAAGGCCGGCAGCTGCCCTTCCGGCGCGCGGTGTAACTCGCGGACAAGCTCCATAGCTTTTTCGCAGAACATGACGATGCTCCCGGGTCCCGCGGTGCTGCCAACTGCCAAGTCACGCCAAACGGTCGCTGGGTTCTCGGTCCCGGTACTTCTATTGTTCAGAGCCCCACAGAGCTCAGCTTCTCCTCCTCGCTTTGGCGCCAAACAGGCTCAACCAATAGAAAGAGGCTGTCAGGTGGTGGGGGTGGGGATTCTAAGGCGGCCGAGAAGGGACCTTTCACCTCTGAGCAGCGGCACTGAGAAGCTGGGAAATGAAAGTTAAGTGGATGATTTCTTCCCCGGGGAAGGTGGGGAAATCGGTTGCGTCTGAGACTCTAAGCTGAACCAAAGAGCTATTTTCAATTGTGCAGCAGAGTAAAGTGCACATTCTTCCCTTCCTTTTTATTTTTTACATTTGAATTAATTATTTTTAGGTCCCAAGGGGCACCTTTAGGTTTAGAGGAAATGTCGAGAAACTAGTTACAACGCATTGTTTTAGTTTTGCAGTGCCGGTTAACATTAAAGAGAAACATCTTTTATTGGGTACATTCTATATGGTAGGGACTGTGATGTATATTTCTGTTAATTCTCAAAATTCTCCCTGAGGGGTTATTAGTAAGCAGAACTGATAAGAAAACCCAGAACAGTTAATTTACTGAAGGTCACACACAGTTCCAGCACTTCTGTGGCTGAGGAAGGCAGATTAGTTCTGTACAGGAATTCTAAAGGAGCCCATATTTATTTTTGTTTGTTTTTTGAGATAGGGTTTCTATGTGTAACAACCCTAGCTGTCCTGGAATTTGTTCTGTAGATCAGGCTGGCCTTGAACTTGCAGGGATCCACCTGCCTCTGCCTCTTGAGTGCTAGGAAAGGTGTGTGCTACCACGATCCATCAGCATCTTTTAAAAGAATTAAGAAAAAGTCCAGTTTTTTAAAAAATGTCTTGATTTCCTTTTCTATTATTGTGATAAAACGCCATGCCCAAAAGCAAACTGGAAAGGAGAGAGTTATTTTTACTATACAGTTGTCGTCCACCAGAGGGAATCCAGGGTAGGAACTCAAAAGAGACCTTGGAAGAAAGTTGCTCAGTGACTTCTCATGGCCTACTCATCTGCTTTACCCAGGACCACCAGCCTGGGGGTAATACTCCCCTCGGGGGTCTGGGCTATCCCAAGTAAATAAATAAATAAGAAAATGCCCCACAGATTGGCCAATTTGATGGAGGCATTTCCTCAAAATTCCTTCTTCCAGATATGATTAGATTTGTGTCAAATTGGCAAATACCAACTGGTACATTAAACTACATGATTATGGGAAATTTCCTAACTTTACATAATCCAAGATAAAAAAAAAACCATTTGCTTTATTTAATATTTTTGTTGTTGTTGTTTTGAGACAGGGTCTCGCTATGTAGACCAGGCAGACCTCAAACTCACAGCAGTCCATCTGCTTTTGTCCTCTGGGTGCCGCCTTGCCTCACTAGTTAGCTGGTTTTTTAAAAGGCCGTATTAATTTCTATAAATCAATAATGGATTTTTGTGGTGTTCTTTTCCTTATCTAGATAAGATTGCTAGAGGAGCTGGACAGTGTTGAGAGAGAAATTTCAGAAAGAAGTGCCCAGACAAACTGTCCTTCAGGTGGAGGTTTGGTGCTTAGTAATGTCTTGTGCAAGTATGATGGGGTTTGAAGACAAGACACTTCAGTTTTACCAAACTAAGCAGAGATCCTCTCTGAACAGTTTCAGAGGAACACGGTCTAAAGCCAGAAGGCATAGGCATAGAAAGTAGCCCATACTACATGCTGGCTGCTTGAGGTCACTTTGTTTCTGTTCCTGGGTCAGATGGGGAAAGAGACGGGATTCTGCCTTTTGTGACTTAAGAGTCACAACACTGGCAGGGGATTGCTGGCTGTGTGGCTTTATCAGGCTATGCACACTGATCTGAAGAGTACTTTATCTGCAAAATGGGTATGGGAATGCCCCACAGTGGTGATAGTTTGTGTATCCTCTAAGAAATAAAGCTTGCCTGAAGATCAGAGGGCAGAGCCAGCCACAGAGTTAGCCATAGAGGCCAGGCAGTGGTGGCACACACCTTTAATCCCAGCACGAGGAAAGTTGGGACAAGAAGTGATATGGCTGGGCAGAGAAAGGAATATAAGGCTGGAGGAGACAGGAGTTCAGCCCCCCTTCCTTCCCTTTTGGCTGAAGACTCGAGGCTTTCATTCTGAGGATTTTTTGAGACAGGACCTACCCTTTTTGACCTGAGGACTCAGTAGTAGTAATAAGTTTCTCTAATGGGTTGTTTCTCCGCTTCTCTGATCTTTTAAGCATTACTCCAAAATATGGTTTCAGGTTTTTATTATAAGACCAATTAGGATTTGTACAACACCCCACTTTAAAAAGGAACTACTTGTCCATGTGTTGTATAGCTTTTACCTGTAATTCTACCATTCCAGATGCTGAAGTAAAAGCATTCTTTCAGAGAGTTCCAGGCTACCCTGGGCTTGAGTGTGAGACCCTGTCTAATAAAACAATAGATAAGTAGGTAGGTAGGTAGATAAGTAAATAGGGATATCCTTTTTTTCTCTTTTAGGGACACTTGGGTTAATATTTATTAAACACCCAGTTATACTGTTGTAAGATCATGATTCACAGGCTGATAGTTATGCTTTTCAACCACACATGTTTTCAATTTCAGCTAGGAGACAAGTCTTTTATTGGCCTTTAGGTTTCTTTACTTTTAAAATGGGAACAGTAGTATAATACCTGAGAGCAGTCTTGATAATTCAACTTTCCCTTCAGCAAATATTTATGAAGTGTGGACTATGAGCCAATCATTGGTTCAGATGCTGAAGATAACGCAGTAAATAAGGCTCTTCCTTGGAGTCTGTCTTGCGGTGTGGAAAACATCAATACAGATAAAGATGTATCAATGTCCAGTATTTTAGTGATAAGCACTAACAAGAATTAACCAAGGAAGGTGAACACAGCCAAGATGAGAGGGTCTGAGGGTTCTGTGCTAAGTGTTTAGAAAACACAGTTCTTACAGGGTCTAAGAGAGTATGGCTTCAGTGAGGCAGGGAATACAAGAAAGTGCCCAGGGAGGGGCTGAGTGGCCTTGTGAAGGACCAGCAGGGAGGCTCCTGAGAGTGGGGCTGAGCTGTCAGGCAGGCTACTATAAAGCCTTTTGTATTTAAGCTTTCAGTTTTAAGAGAGGTGGGAACCTACTGAAGTGTTTTTAGTGACAGATTCAGACCTAGTTAAAAAAGGAAATCCTCTGTGGCAGATGAGTTAGAAGGAAGTAAAGCAAAAGTGAAGGCCAGAGACTATTTAGGCCTCCCTCTAAAATAATCTGAGGATTGGGGGCTGCTTGGTCCAGGGTCGGGATTGGTACAGAAGTGGTTAGATACTGGATTTTGAATAGAAGATTAACACAAAACTTGATGACTGGTGTGGTGTGATATAAGGAAAGACCAAGGATGAGCCCAGAGGACTCCAAGAAAGGCAAGGATGGAGTTCCCATCCTTGAAGGAGAATTGGAACTTATTAGAAGTCTGCAAGGAGTAGACTGTAAGAGCCATAGTTCCGGGAAGGGTGTGACCCAGTGATACAGTGGGGACTTACCCAATGTGGCAGAGTATTTAACCACTAGGAGACAGGAGATGAGGATCAGATGGACAAAGTCTAGCCCCACCCTCATCCTCTCTTTCTGTCTCCTCCCTCCAGTCATGTCGGGTTGTGTTCCACTGTCCTGCTCCCTCATCTCCCCCCAGTAGAAAGAATCCTGATCCTCATTAAGGAAAGTGCTACCACTGAGCTATATCCAGCTCTTTTATTTTTGTTATTTTGAGTCAGGGTTCACTAAATTGCTGTCAGCCTTTAAAATAACTTCAAGCATATCCAGTCAGTCTATCTGTTCTTTAGTTGTGTTGTTTTACAGACTAGATTTCACATGGAATGAACATAGATTGTGAAATAGCAGAATGCTCAAAGAAATTCTTTTTTTTTTTTTAACTTTATTTATTTATTTGCCTTGGTGTTTGCCTGGAACTGGAACTACAGACAGTTGTTAGCTGCCATGTGGGTGCTGGGAATCGAACCCCAGTCCTCTGGAAGAGCAGACGGTGCTCTTAACCGCTGAGCCATCTCTCCAGCCCCCTCAAAGAAATTCTTAAAAATATCATTATAAAGCCAACAACATAACCCCTTACATTTCTAAATTCCTATTTAATCTTTATCAGTTGCCAATAGTATTCAAACTGACTGACACACATGTTGGAAGTTATAAAAGAAACTTTGGAGTAAGTAACTGTGTATCTCTTGGTTGTAGGTCATTAATAAAATTAATGCTACCATATCAAAGAAAGCAAAAACTAGAAAAAGCTACATTTATGAAAGTGTCCTTTTTTTCGCAGGTGGACTTAATTATTACTTAATTTTGGATGTCATAACTACAAATTCATCTTTGAAACAGATTTCTAATCATTTTTTGTGAAGATCCAAATTGTATTAAAAGATTTTAAAGCATATGTAGGCAGTTCATTTTCTTACATTCAGCCAAAGAACCAAAAGTAAATATAAACTTGTTTTAAATGATTCATTAGCTATAGGATAGCATGCTTTTTTCCTTTTCTTTTCAAGGTAAAGCTTTTTTGTTGAGTATAAGAAGCCTTAAGAATATCGGGGGTTCTTACATATTAGGTGAGCCAAAGGCCCCAAAGAGGGAGTGGAGGACAACTATTTTGCCCTGCAAGTGGAGCTAGAGCCCTCAAGGACCTTCTTCTGACTCTCTGAGTCCTCACCATTTGGACAATGACTGAGTTGGGTCTGCAGACGACACCTACACCAAGAGCAACTCATCCTGAGAACACAAATCGACCTTAATCCACAGCGAAAATACGGTGGGTGGGACACTTCAGGTTGGCCCTGCCCTGACACTGACCCGCAGCTCGAGCTTCTCCTGCCCTTTTCCAAGATGGCTGTTGTTGGCGCTGGGGATGTTAGGCGTGCTTCCTGCGAAAGCGGAGGGGAGGTGATGGGGGCGTGTCGGAGGGGCGGAGCTGTCTGGAATCTTGCGCTGATTGGCCGCGGTGGCTGACCGGCCTCCGGCGCTGGTCCAGAGCTGGCGCTGCGGCCTCGGGCTGGGATGTGACGGTCTGTGGGCTCCCGGCTTCTGGCGGTGACGGCCGTGAGTGGCGGCGATTGCGGCCAGGGAGGCGCAGGCAGGCAGGCAGGCGAAGCCAGGGCTCCGAGGACTGCCGGCCGACTGGGCCGCGGGATGAGGAAGCGGACCGAGCCCGTCACCTTGGAGCATGAGCTCTGCGCCGCCTCAGGCTCCTCGTCCTCCGGCTCGGCCGCCGCGGCACTGGACACCGACTGCCGCTTGAAGCAGAACCTGCGTCTGGCGGGCAAGGGGCCGGCAGAGCCGCGCAGCGGAGCGGACGCGGGCATGAAGCGGGCGCTGGGCAGGTGAGACGCGGCGCGGGTACTCAGGGGCCCCTCACCTGGAGGGCAGATAGTCCCAGGCCCCCCCCTTCAGTGATCTGCTGGGGGAGCATCCCAGCATCCCATCCTCCCGGCGTCCTCTTCGACCCTTATTCAGACTGTCCCCCCTCGTCTCGCCCGCAGGGACCGTCCAACCCCATTCTTTACACCAGTCACCTGCCTTTGGAGCACTCCATCCGCCCTCGCTTCCCTGGCGTCCACCCTTATCCTACGGGCTTCTCACTAACACACCCAACACTCTGGCATCTAGACCCTTATCAGATTAGCCGGCAGGGATACTTAGCGACCGGGTCTGTAGTAATCTGGGGTCCAGGAGTCCTTACTGGCCTTGGAAGTGTCTCTTGAGGAGTTAGAAAGGCCCTGGGAAGAAGAGAGCCACGGAGGGTGGACCGCAGACCCTGCAAGTGCTGTTAGCCACTTAACTTGCTTTGCCCTGACCTCAAATGGAGCTCAGTCGCAGCGCTCCTCTGTCTGGAAATTTACGAGTGCTTGGTCTTTCCCTTCAGGTAGCCCATCCTAGGTAACTATTTCAGAGCAGCGGTCGCCGACCCTCTTTTAGGGCTAAGCCATTTGCAGTAGTATCTAAGGGAAAGGATGATGCATCCATCCTCAGCTGTTGGAGGGAACCGGTAGTTGGCTGTGCAGGTGGCTCCAGGCACTTGAAATCTGCACAGGAATTAGTCACTGAGAATCACTTTGTAAGGTCCTAAAGTCTTCTGGGGTTAGTTTTGCACCCTCCCTTTGGGATGGAAAAGAGTACAGTTATATAAAGCTGGTTTCAAAATTGAAATAGCATATTTCATGGGGATAGGTTTCTTTCCCTCTATGATAGTTTCTTAGTCTGACAATTTGCCAAATTATAGATTATCTTTCTTGGAAATTTTGAAATCTTGGTAGTTTAGAGATGTTGTTTTGCAGTAGTCTCAAGATAAGAATTGTAGCAGTCATTTTTTACATCAATTGAACGTTCCCTATGTGTATGTAAAATATTTACCTAAATAGACCGAAAATCAGAGCTTGAAGCTCTGTGTTAAAAGATTATGAACTTAAATTATGGACACCTCTTAAGTCAGTGATTCTCAGTCTTGCAGAAGGGGCAGAACTGGCTGCTTTTGTTTTGTATGTGGGTAAAATTAACCAGCAAGAGGTGGGTGAGCTTGCCTACCTGGTGAGTGCTCCTGTCATCAGGCTTAATGACCTGAGATCCATCCTAGGGACTGAATGGTGGAAAGAGAGAACTGCCTCCCAAATGTTGGCTTTTCACCTCCATGTAGTCCACCTCACATATGCACATAAAATAAGTGCATTAAATTACATGTAATTAAAAATTAACTAGCAGGTGATTAATCTTTTGTAAAACTGATATACTCCTTTTACTTTCTTTTAAGAAAAGTTTACCTGCAGTAAAATCCCTTGATAGTTCAAATACATTTTTTATTTCTATGCTTTGCACATAATTTAAATTTAGAAGTTTTGCAAAAAAGTTTGAGAAAAAATTAAATTTCTATGCATAGTAATGTTCAGGAAATGGGAATAGTGCCCAGACACCTTCCTTGTATTAAAAAGACCTGATTAATATTGTGGAACAAAGAGAAGCATTCAGATAGTACCCACATCCTCTGAATGAACAGAGGCTTTAGGGGAATAAAGCATAATGAAGACAGGCCAGATTGGAGTATTACTCCATAGCTTACTCTCCAGTTGCCTTTATTGGACATCAGGTGTTTCACTCAGCTCAGCCCAGCCCTGTTTACCTTATCACTTAATTTACTTTGTAATTGTTACAATTGCATGCATACTTGTCTCCTCCCCAACAAGAATGGAAATGCAATTAGAGCAGGTTGCTTCCTCTGCCTCTATATTCTAGTGCCCTACAAATGGGAAGTGGCAGAAAATGTTCATTGAATAAATGAGTATCTATAGAATAAATTCCTAGAAGCAGAATTGCTGGGCCAAAGGGTGTGTGTATAGCTGACAGGTAAAGCCAAAGTATGCACTGAAGGATTAGTACTGATTGTGACCTCCCTTATTGTAAGTTGTTGGTCCTTTAACACGGTGTATAATTACCACATTTTGACCTTGCCTGTTTCTTTTGTCTCTTCCTTCGATACTTTCAGATACATGAGAGTGAAGAGAACATAATGGTTCTCTATGTATCTGTCACACACTTTCAAGCTTTTACTGCTGAGCAGTATTGAATCATCTCTCTTCTGTGCTTTTTTCAGGGTGGGAGGCTAGACTATTTTTAAGCAAATTTGATTGATTGCTTGGTTTTTTTGAGACAGGATAGCCCTGGCCATCTTGGAACTAGCTCTGTAGACCAGGCTGGCCTGGAATTCAGATACCTGCCTGCCTATGCCTCCTGAGCGCTGGGATTAAATGCATGTGGCACCACCACCCAGCTTGCATATTTTATTTTTAAGTACTTTTGGATAACTTGAACAACAAAAAATTATTTGGAACATATAATAGTGATAGTACCATATATCAATTATGTATAATATCTATTCTGTCCTCAAATTTCCTGAATTCTCAGAAATGTCTTACTGATTATTTTATCTTAAAATTTTGGGTTTTTTTTCCTCCCTACCTGTGTACTTCCTTTAGAAAAGTTCTATACATTCTTTTTATGTTTGTTATTTTGTGTGTATATGATATGTGTGTGGAAGTACATGTACCATGTAATGATCAGACAATTTCATGGAATTTGTTTTCTTCTACCTTTATGTGGGCTCTAGGGTCAAACTCAATTCTCCAGGCTCAAATGACAAGTGCCTTTACTGGATGAATTATCTTTCTGGCTTCTCCTTTAAATTTTTAGCCTAGTTTTTTGATTTTTTTTTTTTTTTTTTTGTTGTTGTTGTTGTTGAAAATAGGATTCTTTATCATGGCATATATTCTTATTGTAGTAGTTATAACATTGTTTCTTATAGTCTTTTTTCTTTTTTTTAAATTTTACTTATTATATATATACAGTGTTCTGTCGGCATGTTTGCCTGCATGTAAGTAAGTAAGATCCATCACAGGATCTTACTATAGAGGGTCATGAGCCACCCTGTGGTTGCTGGGAATTGAGCTCAGGACCTCTACAAAGAGCACTCAATCCTCTTAATCTCTGAGCCATCTCTTCAGCTCCTCTCATAGCTTATACAGTTGATTTTCTTGATTTTCTGAGCATTCTGTCATGGTAGCTATAAGCAGTAAGAATTTTGTCCCTTGTTGTCCAATTTTTATGTCACTTGTTTGTCTTCTCTGATTTATAGCGTTTCCAGACAGAAAATCAAGTATTGTTGATGATACTGGACATCTTTGACTAGTTCATGACTTTATGACAGTCAAGTACTATAAGTACTTCTGACTAGTTCATGACTTTACCGATAGCCAAGTACAATGGATGATACTGGACATCTTAATGACTTTACTGATAATGCTTTTGGTGAGTTTTTTTGTTGTTGTTATTGTTTTTTGCCATTAAGTGTCATGCTAGTTATTTTGGTAAGGTGTGTATTGCTGGTGATTTTTTTTTTTTTTTTTAAAAGATTTATTTATTTATTATGCATACAGTTTTTGCAGAAGAGGGCACCAGACCTCATCATAGATGGTTGTGAGCCACCATGTGGTTTTGCTGGGAATTGAACTCAGGTCCTCTGGAAGAACAGCACTGGAAGTCAGTGCTCTTAACCTCTGAGCCATCTCTCCAGCCCCGCTGGTGATGTTTTTAATAAAAAATGGTAGTTGGATTTTTTTAAAGTACTATTTTAGCATTTGTGGAAGGTTCATAGTGCTTTTCTCTTTAATATAATAGTCAATATTTTATTCTTTATTATAGATATCTATTTAAATAGATTGATATATCAATAGATATATTGATACATATATATCAAAATATCAATATACTTCTATATAATAATACTTATCTCCATTATTCCCATTTTGGGGATAAGTATTATTATATAGAGGTATACTGATTTTTTTGATATTTTATTTGGAAATTGCACATCATTATTTGTAAGTCTTATCTATAATTTTCTTAATTTTTTTGCAGTACTGGATAGTGTACAGATTTTTGTTTGTTTTGTTTTTTTAAAGATTTATTGTGTAGGTTTCTAGGCCAGAGGCCTGGGATTCCTGATAGCTGAGTTACAGGCCATTGTGAGCAACCTGACGTGGTGTTGAGAAGCTTATTTTAAAGTTCTCTCTGGCCAGGCCTGGTGCTCTTAACCTCTGAGCCATCTCTGTAGCCCCTCTCATAGTTTATACAATTGATTCTCTTGAATGTGGGAGTTGAAGCAGAGAAAGATCCTTGAGCCCAGGCATTTGGAGTCAGCCTGGGCAACATGGGGTGGGGGTGGGGGGGGCTTCCTCTATGTAAGGAGTTTAAACTACTTTGTGACAGAGTTTTAAGTAGCCCAGGTTGTTCTCTAATTCTCTGTATAATCATGGATGACCTTGAATTCCTAGTCCTCTTGTCTGAGGCTTTAGGTGCTGGGATTATAGGACTCTGTCACAAGGCCCGGCTCAATTTAAAATACTTTCAAAATTGTTTCTTTAAAATTTGTAGAATTCCCATGTAAAACTGCCTAAGTATGGCACTCTTAGCATAAAGCATATTGTTAACCATTACACATTGTTCTAGGCTATCAGTGTTTAGGTTTTACTACTGTCTGGGTTCCTTTTTGCTGACTTACATGTTCATGGAAAATCATCATATTATCTATTTAATTTAGCTTCTCTTGCCACTCTCTGAGGCTATTTTCCTAATATCAAATATTTCCTGCCCCCTTTGATTTAGACTAATGATATGCCTAGTACAGATGTACGCTGGAATTTGAGGAAATTGTTTCTTATACTAGGAGGGCTGGAAGATGCCAAGGGTCACCAAAAGTAGTTCTGCCTGAAGGGTACAGTAGCCATTATGCCCTGTCCTGTTGGTGTTTGTTTGTTTGTTTGTATGGGGTATTGTGTTTTGTACATGTTCTAATCAGCTTTAAAAAACAAAACCAGACCACTGTAGTTAATTCAGATGGAATTTTTGAGATCAAAAGCCCCCATTTTATTTGTTTTAAGTTCTGGATGGATCAAAGAGTGATTTTTAAAGGTAAATATTGATATAATTAATATAGGAACTCTGTATTTTCTGGCAAGAGGAATGATATTAATTGGCTTTGTCTGATGAGCAGAGATACAGAGTAGATGAAGGATTTTGTAGGAGTTTCATTTTTTTCTTGTAGTCCTGGTATTCTTGACAGTGTTCATTAAAGTCAGGTGGTCTAACTTGGACCCTGAGAAGGCATGCATGAAATGCATAGGAATAGTTTTATTCTCCCATCCTTTAGACCAAATCCAGGGATGGACATAGAGCAATGGACTGCATGGGAGGTTTCCATCAGATCACTCTTCCTGTAAATACCAACACCCTTTCATTTTCCCTTGGTCCAGACAGGGAAAGGCCCTCATCCAAGATGCTGCTGACTTTACTATAGCCCAGAAAGGCAGGTGGCTGAGGTCAGTGTCCGTGTCCATGTCCTTCACCTTTAGCCTTCTAAAGGTATAACCTGAAGCTCATGCTCCATGCATTCCTGTGTATGTCTCTTTATGCTTAATTTAGTAAGATGAGAGTTCAGAGCCCCCTTTATTTTTCTGCTTTTCCTCTACCTACAACAACAGAATTTACTCCAGTGGTTACAATGTAACAAGTTGACTTGGTCTGTTGAACTTCATCTGGACCTCCATTGGGTCAGCCCTTTCCTATTGTACCCTACCTTGTCATGGTTACACCATAGCCAGGTTTTATTAAGACTGCATTTTTTATATTTCTGTTTGACTCAAAGTTCCATTCAGCCTACCCAATCACTACTCCTTCCCAAGGCAGCTTTCTGTGGTGACTCTGATGCAGGGGTCTGAAAGGACCAGTGTAGGCACAAGACCCAAAGACCACATTCTCAGCACAAAAAAGATTTATTTGCCCCAGAGGGACAAAGGGCAGGGAATAAGAGACAAAGACAGAAGATAGAGGCCTAGAGAGGAGAAAGGAACAAAGGAGAGGGGGAAGGGATCTTTGTCCTGGGGGGGACGACTACAACAAAGGACTGCCTTTGAATAGAAAGCAGACAGACTGGGACCCGTAGGCAAATGGTAGTTTATAAAGGTAAAAGGGGACCCGGTGTTAGGATGAGTTGGTTTGTTTGATTGGGCATGTTAATTATGGCAGCCCAAAGAGGGCTTCTGATTGCTGGACTTCAATACTTTGATAGCTGGACATTGGTAGTCAGTTCTGGCGGGAGGAAGTGGCCAAATAAGGGAGTAGACCTTGGTAGCTGGGTTTAGGGAAGTACTAGAATTATTTTTAGTGAGGAAGGAGGGACTAAAGGAATGACAAGGCCTGCCAGAGCCACGTTTGTCTGCTCCTACCTGCTAGAGTCCTTCAAGGTCTACACTGTGGGAGATGCCCTGGGGCAACTGAAAGTTCTTGACATGCTCATGGAGACCACCTTAGAAAGAATCATGGAGTCTTTTAAAAGTTTAAAAATGACTAGGTGAGGTGAGCAGTAAGATAGCCAGTGGGTAAAGGTGCTTGTACAAGTTTGGTGGCCGAAGATTCATCCCTGAAACCCATGTATAGGCAGAAATAGAAAACTCTACAAAGCTCTCTTCTGACTTTTACATATGTGTCATGGCAAGCATGAGCCCATACAATTGGGCACATGTGCTCTTGTGTGAGACACACACACACATACACACACACACACACACACACACACACACACACACACTTTTAATACTTAAAAAAAGTCACGGAAGATAGTCACTTTATCAGGTTTGTGCTAATAAAGGTGGAATCCTGTTTTAGATTCCTGCTACTCCTCTCAAGGGAATACTTGGATTTCAAATAAAATATGCAGGAAGGATGTTTAATGACAGTTGTGACAAACTTCAGGTCAGTGCTCTTTGTCTACAGTTGGTACCACAAAACTTGTTTCAGTGGATTTCTTCTTTGTGAATGGCTTTGTTGGCCCAGCAAGTTACTGTCCCATCCTATGTGGTGATGGGCATGTAGAATTTCAGGACAAAGGAACTAGACACTACAGGGAAGATCATAGTCCAAGTGCTGGGACCAAAATGCCCATCTTCTACAGGACTTGTCATTTGGGTTTAGTCTCCCTTTGCTAAATTTTGTATTTTTTTTTTTTTTTAAGAAATTGCAATTTTTTTTTTTTTTTTTTTAACTTTATTTATTTATTTGCCTTGGTGTTTTCCTGGAACTGGAACTACAGACAGTTGTTAGCTGCCATATGGGTGCTGGGAATCAAACCCGAGTCCTCTGGAAGAGCAGAGGGTGCTCTTAACCGCTGAGCCATCTCTCCAGCCCCTAAATTTTGTATTTTATAGGATGCTGCATAATGACCTAACTCTCAAGTGGCTTGGTGTAAGCTGCTTAATGTTTCTGAGTCTGTTTTTTTATTTGTGACATGGGGATAAGAATGTCTCCCAGTTGGATTGTGGCAAAACTCAGGTGTGTGGAAAATTTCTGGTACCTGGTGAGCATTAGTTAGTAGCATCTTCTAGTGTAACCATCCCATTGTTATTACTAATGTTATAAGCTAAAGGAATTGATAAAATTGTTAGCTTGTGTCAAGAATTTATTCATTTCTGCCCCTAGACTATAATCTAGCACTTCATAGTTATACATTTAGTATATTCTAGTTGGTAAACATCTTTTTATTACATATATTTATTTGCATTTGGAGAGCACTGAAGTACTGTGTGTAGGTCAGAGTAACTTGTGGGAATCTGTTTTTAGAATATTGTTTTAACTAGGTAAAGATGTGTTAATTTGTTTATGCTGCAAAGTATTACTTTAACTGTATAAAAATGTATTACTTTTGTTTATGTTGCATTTGTTTAATGATGTAAGGATATATATTTAATTATGTAAAGATGAGTTGCATTTGTTTTGCTTTGCCTGCCAAAGACATCTGATTGGTCCAATAAAGAGCTGAACGTCCAATAACAATAACAATAGGCAGGAGAGGGACAGGTGGGTCTTCAAGGCAGAGAGAATAAGTAGGAGGAGATAAGAATGAGAGGAGAGAAGGAGGGACAGGCCTGGGGTGAGAAGCAGGGAAAGTAAGAGATACAGAAGGAAAGAAAAATAAAAAGCAGCAAGGCAAATGGTAGGTAAAGAGAAACTGGCAAATTTAAGTTAAAGAGTCAAGCTAAGGCTGAGCATTCAAAACTAATGTCTCCTTGTCACAATCTGGGAGCTGTTTGATGGCCTGAAAGCAAAACAAACAAACAAACAAACAAACCCAAAAAACAAAAACCTGGTGTAGGAATCAGTTCTTTTCTTTCCCATGTGGATCCCACAGCAAACTCAGGTCCTCAAGCATTGGCTGCAAGCATCTTTACCCATCGAGCCCTCTGACCAGCTCTGTATCTGTTGACATTAGAGCATTTCTACCTATGCTGTTGAGTCATCCAGCGGTTTTGTAAGTAATTTTTTTCCTAACCTCCACCTTGTGTATGCATGCCTCGTGTGTGAAGGCCAGAGGGCAATTTGTGGAGGTCTATTATGTAAGGCCCAGGGATTGAATTCAGGTCCTACCAGCCCTGAGCCATTCTTTTAACACTGTGAATATCTGTTAGGTATGATAACACTTGCAAGGCTGCAGCAGTGATCATGGGCTTTACTTTCCTATGGGAGTGATAGGAGACAAAGGAAGAGAAATATGTTAGGTGCTATGGAGTCTAAGGACAGTTGTAGAGCCAGTCAGAGGCCAGCTGTGGACAAGCCACTGAGGTAGTGGTCTAAATGAGAAAGAAGCCTTTCTGACAATGGGACACTTGAATAGGAGCTTCTGGCTGCTTTGGAGCAGAACAATGGCACAATAGGCTCTCTCTCTCTCTCTTTTTCTGTGTGTGTGTGTGTGTGTGTGTGTGTGTGTGTGTGTGTGTGTGTGTGTATAATAGATATAGAGAAATATCTTGCCGTTATGAGAACAACCTGGAGATGATGAGGTTAGGTGTTGTCCTCAGTGTAAGAAAGATATTATGGGGCTTGGGCTGGGGAAATAGCCTTGGAGATGGGGAAAAAGTGTGGAATTCTGACCATATCTGAAAGGAGGAATTATCAGAATTTACTGACTGTTTGAATGGAAAAGTGTAAAAAAAAGGGGGGGGGTGCTGGAGGGATGGCTCAGAGGTTAAGAGCAATGACTGTTTTTTCAGAGGTCCTGAGTTCAATTCCCAGCAACCACATGGTGGCTTACAACTGTGTAGAATGAGATCTGATACCCTCTTCTGTATACTGTATACATAATAAATAAATAAATCTTAAAAAAAGAAGGGGCTGGAGGGATGGCTCAGAGGCTAAGAGCAATGACTATTCTTCCAGAGGTCCTGAGTTCAATTCCCAGCAACCACATGGTGGTTCACGACCCCCTATGATGATATCTGGTACCCTCTTCTGTGTACTGTATACATAAATAAATCTCAAAAAAAAAAAAAAAAAAAAAAAAAAAAAAAAAAAAAAAAAAAAAAAAGGAAAAAGGGATCTTTTCTAAATAACCAGGAGAATAGACCTGTCATTGCTGAGAAGGGAACAGTTTTAGTTGGTGGAGAAGTATTTTAATTTACAGTTCTAGAGTGTGAAAAGTCCAGTATCAGAGGGGGCTGCATTTGAGGTGGGCCTTGGTGCTACAGTTTTACATAGCAAAAGGTATCACATGGAGAAAGAACATTCTAGAGAAAATGGAACAAGGACAGAATATGTGAAAACTCAAGAGAGAAGATTTGTGCTTCTAACAAAGCTACTCTTTATGACTTCTGATCCACTCCTGGTTCTAGCAGCCTTAATCCAGTCTTACCACCTCTTAAACATTCCTGCTGGTAATTAAGTTTCAACATGTACAGGATATGGTAGTACATGCTTGTCATCCTAACTTCTGGCAGCAGGTAGGATCACCTGAGCCCAGATGTTTTGGGACACCTTTTTTTTGTCATTGTGTATTTTATTATAATAGTCTCACAGATCTGAAAGAAATCACAGTACAGCATTAACTCAAATGTCCCAAGTTCAGAGTCTCATCTGAATCAGTTATTGGTGACATTGGAAGTGCAGTTCTTCCTGAGACCTGTTTCCTCCTTCTGTGAGCCTAATATATGGTGGTGGACAAGCATTCCAAAAGGGAGAGGTAGGTAAGGGGAAAGAAGTAGCTGGTCCCTAGTAAGTGCAAAGCCCATCTGAGAAAATAGCATTGGTCTAAAAGGTAGAGTGGTATTCTTTGATGCTATATCCTGCATCCTGAGCACTGTGGGATAGGAACAATGTGTCCATGGGTGCTTGAGCCTTTCCCTCAAGCTGAAGCTTCTGTAGCTTTGCTGGGCTTTTACTAGCAATCTTAAGCTAGAGTCTTTTTTTAAAACTTTATTTATTTACTTATTTATTTGCCTTGGTGTTTGCCTGGAACTGGAACTACAGACAGTTGTTAGCTGCCATGTGGGTGCTGGGAATCGAACCCGGGTACTCTGGAAGAGCAGACGGTGCTCTTAACCGCTGAGCCATCTCTCCAGCCCCAAGCTAGAGTCTTTTACCTCAGTTCTTCCACAGTTGAGTCTCACTGGTAGCTCTACCTTTATAGCTTTGTGGGAGCATTTGCCCTAGTGCTATTTCTGTGGTGGCTCTGCCTTGTGATATCTCTATCTAATCTTCTTGGCTGTTGATAGTCTGCCTACTTTAAAATCAAGGTATACAGGCCAAGGCCAGACAGCTCTCATAATGCTCCAGAGCATGGACAATATTAAGCTAAAGTCTTTAGAACTCTATAAACAAGTGTGATCTTTGCTCTGATTGCCATTATAGTTCCTCTTTTGTGTCTGAGGTCTCACAAGAATGACCTTTATTCTAATTTCCAATATAGTTCCTCATTTCTGTCTGCCCTAGTTAGCTTAGTCAACTTGAGTTGGTTGTTAAATCTAGAGTCACCAGAGAAGGGAGTCTGCAGTGAGAACTTGCCCAGCTCAGACTGACCTGTTGGCATATCTGTGGGGAACTGACCTGATTGTTAATGATGTCGGGGTGCCCAGTCTTCTGGAGGTGGTACCTTCCCTGGACAGGTGCTCTTAGCTGCTATACCAGAAAGCTAGCTAAACATGAAGCTGCAAGTGAGCCAGGAAGCTCTCCAGGGTTTCTATTCAAGTTTCTTCTTGTTCCTGCCTTGACCTCTTTCACTGATAGACTTTGTCCTCACCCAGGTTTCCTTTGCCTAGAGTGTTTAATCACAGCATCAGAAAGGAAACCAAATACTGACTGACTGACACACAGTCAAGCAAAAATGATGAATTCTTGACTTCCCTGAGGCTCTTTTTCTGAGCCCTTATCAGAATCACCCCTAGTGCTTTGCTTATGAACAAAAAGGCTTCTTATAATTTTCTCCAAATTATTCCAACTTTTTTCTATTACCAAATTTCTCTCTCTCTCTCTCTCTCTCTCTCTCTCTCTCTCTCTCTCTCTCTCTCTCTCTCTGCGTGTGTGTGTGTGTGTGTGTGTGTGTGTGTGTGTGTGTGTGTATAGGCTAGAGGAGTGCCCTCCTCTGTCATTCTCCCTCCACCTTATTCCTTTGAGGCAGTCTCTCCCCAAACCTAAAGATTTCATTTTTCAGTTGGCAATCAGTAAGCCCTAGTAATCTTCCTGTGTCTGCCCCATTCAGTTTCAGGGTTCCAGATGCCATGAGGATCACATCCAGCTTGTTATATGCACTCACAGAGAATGCTAGGCTAGAGGCATAGGTCGTCATTCTTGCAGCACAAGCACTCCTAAACCACTGTGCCCTCTCTCCAGCTCTTAGTCTGTTTTTATGACTCTAACAGAAGACCACACATTGGGAAGATTAGAAACAAGTAGGAGTTTATTTGGCCCGCAGTTGTAGATTGTGAAGATTCCAAGACTGAAGATCATATCTGGTAAAAGCCTTCATGCCGTGTTATATATAACTTGGTAGAAGATATCATATGGAGAGAAAGAACTCAGGAAGTAGCTTAAAGAGAAATCACATGCCAGAGCCTGTTCACCTTGATCTTTAAGCCACTTGTCAGTCAGTTTGTCAAAGTGAAGGTAGAGGACTGAGGGTGTGGCCCAGTGGTAGGAGCAGTTGACTTAGCACTCAAGGCTCTGGGTTTGATCCTCAGTACCGTAAAGAGAGAGAGATGGAGATAGAGAAGGACTGCCAGTTGAGAAATATAAGCAGAACCAGGAGTTTTTTGATCTTTTCGTTGTTTTGTTTTGAGATATCTTTGTGTAGCTCTGGCTATCCTGGAATTTGTTCTGTAGACCAGGCAGGCCTCAAACTCAGATATCTGCCTGCCTTTTCCTCCCAAGTGCTGGGATTAAAGGTGTGTTTTGATCTTGTATTGGTTTTTGAAACTGGAAAGAAATGGTCTTTAAAGTGAAGGGAAGGGGGCTGGAGAGATGGCTCAGCGGTTAAGAGCACCCTCTGCTCTTCCAGAGGACCCGAGTTCGATTCCCAGCACCCACATGGCAGCTAACAACTGTCTGTAGTTCCAGTTCCAGGCAAACACCAAGGCAAATAAATAAATAAATAAATAAAGTTAAAAAAAAAAATAAAGTGAAGGGAAGAAAAAAAAAAGTTAAATTGTCCTCAGTTATCAGACTAATGGAAGGTCCACAAAGAACTGGAAATATTGACTGACTTCTCATAATGGAAAGATAAAAATGTAGAGCTGATATCAATTATTTTGATGCAGTGAAAGAGGACCCTAGAAAAGATCAAGATATTGATTTTCCATTGCTTTTAATATCGTGTGTAGTAGATACACTATGTCCTTCCATCTTTGACCTGTGCCATTTTCAGTCCTGGTGTATCTGCACAGCTTTGCCTGAGAGCAACATCCCAGGTACTGGCTGTAAAAGCAACTGATGATGCAGGAGAGGATCCTTTCCCCTAGGGCATCTTGTTTTTCAACTGTTATGGATGGCAGCTGTCAGCTCTTATACTCAGATGTTTTGATCAGTGTTAGGGTTAGAGAGAATATAAGAGTTACTGGAGACTGTCTGTCTGCTTTCACATCCATCTTTTTCTTTCAGAGTCTTGTTGTTAGCCCAAGGTAACCATAAACTTGCCTTCTGTGGTAGTTTGAGGGAAAAAAAAAGCCCCCAAAGGGAGTGGCACTATTTATTAGAAGGTGTGGCTTTGTTGGAGGAAGTGTGTTACTGTGAAGGCAGACTTTGAGGTTTCATATATGCTTAAGCTATACCCAGTGTTTCAGACCACTTCCTGTTGCCTGTGAGACAAGATGTTAAGAACTCTGTTTCTGGGGCTGGAGAGATGGCTCAGCGGTTAAGAGCACCGTCTGCTCTTCCAGAGGACCCAGGTTCGATTCCCAGCACCCACATGGCAGCTCACAACTGTCTGTAGTTCCAGTTCCAGGCAAAACACCGAGGCAAATAATTAAATAAATAAATAAAAGTGTTTAAAAAAAAAAAAAAAAAAAAGAACTCTGTTTCTTCTCTAGCATCATGTCTGCCTGCATTTTGCCTTGCTTCCCACCATGACCATAATGGACTAAACCTCTGAACTGTAAGTAAGCCACAACAATGAAATGTTTTTCTTTATAAGAGTTGCCATGGTTATGGTGTCTCTTCACAACAATAGAAACCCTAGGACATCTTTCTTCTGCCTCAGCCTCCTGAGTACTGGGATTACAACAGACATTTACTCATTGGCTATGCTTGATTTCCTGATGCCCTTTTTTCTCTTTTTAGATAGGATCTTTTGTAGCCAAGGGTGGCTTTAAATTTTTGATCTTTCTGATTTTCCCTCTAACTGCTGGGATTACAGGTACACACCCAAGATCAAGCTGGCCTCAAACTCACAGAGATCTGCCTGTCTCTTCCTTCTGAGTGATGGGATTAAAGGTGTGTGCCACCACTGTCTTGCATTTCATTCTTTCTTAAAGACCTGTGATGATATATTTTATATTTAATAAACTCAGCATGGAATATCAGAGAACAGAGTCAATCACCCACAGTCAAGGCATGAAGGTCAGAGAGTAGTGATATTCTTTTCTCTGATATTCAAGGCTGATTTTATTAAAAATACAATATATCACATCAGAGAACAAAGACCCATTTACTGCAATATTTTTATGTGGTGATTTATGTTGAAAGCATCCCATCTTTTGGCCTCTCACTTTATTCAAATGCTCTAATGTGAAGAACATCACTGACCAGCTACACAGTCTAGAAGCAGAAGGGAAAGTCTCACAGTTAGGGACACAAGGCACTCTGACAAAGCATGTCATGTCAGGACCCCGAGGAATAACTAGGAAGACCACCCTTGTAAAACACTTAATATCTAGCTTAAGGTTCCAGAAGAGCCTCTTAAACCCGTGTGGGCCATGCGGAAAAAGGAAGCCTACCAGTGACTCCTCAAGGCCTCAAGAGAAAACGGAATGATTCTGTTGGGCCCGGGGAAGGATTTCTAGGTGTGAAGTTACCCAGGAGATGTCATCACTATGGTGAAAGCTGTCCCAGGGGCCATCAGTCTCACTCAGCTCCGTATTTTGTATCTGTTTCGAAAGTAATAAAGATCCTATAGTGAGACTCGAAGCACAGAAAAATAGCAGGGGAGAGAAATTCTTTCCCAGAGTTTTAACTGCATAGTGCGTATTGGAATTGGGATTTGTATCTTCAATCTTTCATTTAACAAGTAGCTTTCACTTAGCCTTCCTTGAAAGCTAGATAGTACAACTAACACATGGCTGAGAGTGGGTAAGTCTCAGTCTGTATAGAGCATTCAGTCTTGTGAAAGAGAATCACAGCCAAAAACATAGCACATAAATAACAAGCAAAAGTTCAACAGTGTGTTGAAGTGCTACAGAAAAACAAAAATTTCTAAGACCCAAGAACAAGATAGGAAACATGGCCACGTATGAAGCCTTGAAAATGATGAGCTCAACATCTTTATTTTTGTGAATGCCAGAACCCCACCTTGTCTGCCCCCACAGATACAAAGCGAACCTGATAGTAGTTAGTATACTCAGCTATTCAACTCTGCCAACAAAATCCTCATGATTTTTGTTTTTCTCTTTGAAAATAGAGACATTAGAGATTGTTGGTGTGTGTTTTGTTAAGGTCTTGAAGTTTTCAGCAGTGTAGTTTGATTGCACCAGTGCTAACTGTGTTAGAATAAGACTTTGAAGGTTGTTAAGATTTCTGACTAGCCCGGTGCAGTGCTGCATGCCTTTAATGCCAGCACTCAGGAGACAAAGGCAGGTGGATCTATGTGAGTTTGAGGCCAGCCTGGTCTGCAAAGTGAGTTCAAGGACAGGCAGAACTATTACATAGAAAAACCCTGAGATGAGTCTTTTTTCTGAACTACCAGCTCTCAAATAACAGCATAGAGACTTTGTATTGGTTATTAAGTTATAAGGGCTTAGACTTGTCCCACTAGCACTTATAACTTAAATTAACTCGTTTATTATAATCTATGTGCTGCCACATAGCTGTGGCTTTTACCTTTCCACTTACATATCTTGCTTCCTCTGAGTCCATCTGGCAACTCCTCCCTCTCCAAGTCCTCCCTTTCCCCAGAAGCCCCACCTGATCTCTTTCCTCACAGCTGTTGACTATCAGCTCTTTATTAAACCAATCATAGTGATACATCTTCACAGTGTAAAGGAGGAATATTCTGCAACAAAACTCGTCTCTAAAAAGCCCCCCAAAAACAATTTCTATCCTAAAAATAAATATTTAATTCAGCTACTAGTATTGGGAAATTAATCTTTATTAATGAGTTTATTCTTTTTTTTTCTCTAAGAAAATATGTTGTAATAAGATTAAAAATAAGGACTGGAGAGATGACTCAGAGGTTAAGAGCAATGACTGTTCTTCCAGAGGTCCTGAGTTCAATTCCCAGCAACCACGTGGTGGCTCACAACCATCTATGATGAGGTCTGGTGCCCTCTTCTGTACACTGTATACATAACCTACTTTAGTAATGGGATTGTAGTTGTCACTTTCTTGTTGCTATAGCAGAACAGCAGAACAACCTAAGGGAAGGGGGATTTATTTTGTCTTGCAGTTTTAAGAGGGTCTGATCTACTGTGGCAGAGAAAGTTTGGTGGCCAGAGCTGCTCACAGGTCACGTGGCAGCTGTTTTACGTGAAGCTGAACAGAACAGAGAAAGATGAATGCAGCTCACTTTGTTCTCTTTCCTCTCTTACTTCATCCAAGCCCCTAGCCCATGGGGTGGCCCCACATTCAGTTATGGTCTTTCTTCCTCAGTTAACCTTGTCTGAAACATTCTCACAGATACTTTGCTATGTGCCTCAGTTTCTTTGGAGGTCCTAAATTTGACATTGAAGGTTAATCATCACAAGTCCACTCCTTGTCAGTTTTCAAACACATTACTTGAATCTGCAATACTTCATCTCCTACCTTCATATTCATATTCATTCCCCCCCACCCCCGACAAAAACCACTCCCATCTATCTCATAATTTATCTAATTTCAAGAATACCTATTGCGGTAGAAACTTGCCACTAATAGGTATGTTTTAAATAAGGTTTATTTTGTTAGAATCATGTACAAAAGAAAGTTTTAGCAACGTGCCGAGCCGTTGCCGTATTGAGCCGTTGCCGTATTGAGCCACCGCCATACCGAGCCGCCGCCTCGTTGTCTGCCGTGTGCTGGGGCCGGAAGACCCGCCTCCCTCTCCGCGCTCTGCTTTTGACTCGTCTCTGCAGACTAAGCCCCTCCCGTACAATTCGGGATTCTCGCTACATCTCTTTATTTTGTCTAAATAGGAAGGTTTTAAACTAGGTATAAAACTACATATTATAGGGATTATCATAAGACAGTGTGTGGGAAAGAGGAAGGAACTAACATAAGTGAGGTCAAACTATTGTTAACAAACAACTATAAAGTGTAATTTAATTTAATGTTGATATAAAAAAAATGTATAGGGATTGTTTTAAGGCTGTTTATCTTAAATAATAGAGTTTTAAGACTTGAGTGTCTTTGTTGGAATGTGAAGTAATAACAACTTTAACTATTTAATTTTTAATATCGCCAAGACCTGAGAAGGAAAATATATACTTAAAGTTGGAAGCATGAAGTAACTTTTAGAATATAGGAGAAGACAACGACAGTTAACTATTTGGACAGTCATTTACTATTTTTTTTGTGTAACGGGACTATTTATTTTTGTGGCTATTGGCCTATGATATCTGACAAGTCTCTATAGAAGCAGGGTATTTTTGGTAGGACTGTCTTATCTTGGCTAGGCAGGCTTTGGCAGTTTTTATCTCTCATCTTGTAGGTCCATTTTGGACAGTGAGCATGCTAACAGCAGTGGGCACAAGTGTAGTCTTTTGCCCTTTAGGCCATTATTTGTCAAACTAAACAATCTCTTTGTAAGATGTCTGTGATGTTTAACACCACCTTGAGAAAGGAACGGTGATATCAGGAGTTGTCATGTCTCTCAAGGCCAAATTCGAAATAACGAAATCTTGAATGTCATATTTTTTTGGTCTATGAAGTGGTTGAAGACGCCTATCTATTTGGTATATTTTGACATGTTTTTGAAAAGCTTGAGTATCTTGACTGTTAGGTGATAAATCTGAGTAACCATAATTT
Source organism: Sigmodon hispidus (assembly GCA_004025045.1). Lineage (NCBI taxonomy): Eukaryota > Metazoa > Chordata > Mammalia > Rodentia > Cricetidae > Sigmodon > Sigmodon hispidus. The sequence continues at coordinate 660 of PVIH01004678.1, read as the reverse complement.
GTAATTTCAATTAACCAAGAAAGTGAGTCTAACATTGTAAAAATAGGCATCTCAAAATGAGTGTATAGTTCTTTTAAATAATTTTAAGTATAACAATCTTAGGAAAATTGACTAAAATATATATTTTTTATCAAATGACAACAATATCTTAACTATATATCATTATATATAAAAATATATCTAAACAGATTTATATAAAACAACTTGTGTGTATAGTATAACAAATGTTATGACTATCATAAATAATTAGAGGTAGAAATTGCATTATGGAAATGACAATGTACTTAATACACATTAATGTGTAAAATATTTTAGACAGAGGTAGACACGTGCAAAATAGGGCAATTATATATTTAACTTTGTATCAATACATATTATCTTAATCAGACATATAGATTAATTTTTTATTTATGTCAATATATAAACATTTGTACTATGTTTAACTTTGTATCAATATATATATTATCTAAATCAAACATATAGATTGATTTTTCATTTGTATCAATATACAAACATTTGTACCATGTCAATTTATTTTTCATTTATCCTTTGGTTAATAGTTCTTTGCAAGTATAGTGATCTCCTATCTGTTCCCTTTTCCATTTATTATTTTAAAATTTTTATTTATTGTTTTAAATTTTATATTTAATTTTTTAAAAT